>CM065593.1:103801446-103974577 GCA_033119425.1 Bufotes viridis
TATCGTCCTGGCCGGGGCATAAAATACCAAGGCATATGCATCTATCTCGTAGTTTCACTGGAGGGGGTAATGTCGGTGATCCGGTACCCATTCTACAAAGAGGAATGGTTGTCTCTGCTGTACACTCTACCCGGTCTCTTGCCCCTCAGAGAAATTGTTTGTACCATTAAACCTACGTTTCGAATTATTAAAGGAACATCATAATTCAGCACTTGCTGGGCACCCGGGTAGTAAAGCAACCTTGGAGCTACTGTCTCGTTTTTGGTGGCCGAGGTTGCGTCAGGATGTAATGGATTTTGTGTCTACTTGTTCTACTTGTGCACGCGCTAAAATCTCTCATCCACGTCCAGCAGGGTCTTTATTGCCACTTGTCATTCCTAATAGGCCATGGACACATCTGTCAATGGATTTCATCAATGACTTACCTTTCTCTGTGGGTAAGACAGTTATCTTGGTAGTAGTGGACAGGTTTAGCAAAATGATACACTATATTGCATTATCCGCACCTAAAGACTCTAGCTTAGGTATTCATCACTGATCAGTGAAATCGTGAAGCTTCACGGGGTCCCTTCCGTTTTGGAAAGCTTTTTGTTCCCATTTGGGGGTACACTTGTCCTTTTCCTCAGCTTTCCACCCTCAATCGAATGGACAGACTGAGCATACCAACCAAAACCTTGAGACATACCTAAGGTGTTTTCTGTCTGAAAACCAAGAGGTGTGGTCATCATACTTATCGTTAGCTGAGTTTTCTATAAATGATGTCCGTCAGGAATCCACTGGCAAGTCACCATTTCTTGGTGCATATGGTTTTCATCCCCAAGTCCGTACTTTCAAAGAAGGGGGGTCATCAGGGGTTCCCGAAGAGGAACGCTTTTTGTCATCACTTTCATCTGTATGGCAGAAGATGCAAGCTAACTTGAAAAATATGGGGGGTAAATATGAATGCATGGCTGATAAGAAAGGTTCGCCAGGTCCGGACCTAGGAGTGAATGACTATGTGTGGTTGTCTACTTGGAATATTAGGTTAAAGGTTCCCTCTTGGAAACTGGGTCCTAGGGTTCATTGCTCCTTACAAAATAGTAGCCATCATTAACCCTGTGGATTTTCGCCTGGAGCTATCTCAGACTTTTAAAATCCATAACATCTTCCATAAGTCGTTACTCAAACGGTATGTTGCAACCCCTAGAACCGTCACCGCTACCACCCCCTCCTGTTATTGTTGGTGGTAATCTGGAGTTTCAAATATCCAAAATTGTTGATTCTCGTCGGGTCGGCAGCTCTCTTTAATATCTGGTGCATTGGAGGGGTTACGGTCGCAAGGAAAGAATGTGTGTACCAGCGTCAGAGGTAAACGCCAACAGGTTAGTTCGGGCTTTCCACACCTCTCATCCTGAGAGACCTGGTCCTGAGTGTCCGGAGGCCCCTCATAGAAAGGGGGGTACTGTCACGAGGGTGTCAGGAGCCACGTCTGACTCCGTTATACCCAGGGTCAGGAAGTCGCAGCGGGTGGCTGTGCTCTCTATGTCTAAAGATCATGCTGTTACTTAATGGTAGCTCTCTGTGTTTGCCTTGCAATCCTTTTTGTCTCACTCAGGGATCTGTAGCTTCTTTTCCTCAGGTGTTTCTTGTCCGTCACTCCCAACCTCCTTATATTCCCCCTTCACACAACCGTTACCAATGACTACTACTATTATCATGATCCATTGGAGTTATGTGTAGGCCTCATACTACCCAATTTCTATATACCTGCGGATGCTGTATATCAGGATACTGATGAGTTTGAGAATGGACTCTAGAGGCCTTTACTTAAAAAAAATGTTTAACAATTATAATAAAAAAATAAAACAGTAAACAATATAATTACAAAATAATAAAAAAATAAAGTAAAGTGAACAATTCTCAATAAGGCAATGCCCTCAAATTTTTGTTTATTTCTTTAAGCCGTGCCACGGCCTTAGCGTGCTGCTCTTTCATTTGCCTTAGGCCATTGGCAAACTGGAGCTTAATCTCCCTCAGCTTCCATAGATGCTGCTCCCGGAACGCCTGCACTCCCGCTCGAGCTCCTCAATGTTGAAGTGCATTTCTTTCAATACTGTAAAAAAAATAAACTAGACTGTGTCGCTTCTGAAGAAACCACAGGATGTTGGCTTAAAATCTGATTGGCTGTTGGTGGCTCCACCCACTTTTTTGAATTTTAATTTAATTTTTCCCTATTAAACAAATGGCTGAAATTTGATTGGGCGTTGTAGACTCTGCCCACTTTTTTATAAATTTTAATCCTAGTCACCTACTAACCCACAGTGCCAAGTTTAGGGACTCTGGCTTAAATACTGTGAGAATGACAGCTTTTTAAAGTTTTCACACTGAAGTCAATAGTGAAAATTTGATTTGTTGTTTATGGCTCTGCCCACTGTTTAACGTCCCCGAAATGCGACAGAAATTTTCAGGATGACCCCATGACTAAGTGACCCAAGTTTGGTGACTTTAACTTGAAAGCTGTACGAGTGACAAAACTTTATAGTTTTCCAATGAAAGTCTATGAGAAAAAATGGGGTCTCCGCGGGGGGCTCCAGGGGCCCGGAGGGTGGGATCAGTTAACAAAGCACAAGCAAAATTGTCATTGGTCGTTCGTAGCTTCGCCCACTTTGGGGAGTCCCCCCAAAATATACCCGTTTATTCGGGTTGACACCAACAATATCTGGTACGAGTTTGGGGAAGAATCATGGCTGCTCGTTATGTCTCAATGGGAATGTGGGAATGTATGCCTCAGTGAGATAACTTCGTCGAATCAGTACGCTCATCTCTATTTAAATCTAATATTTCACTTTCAAACACTAATAATTTTTGTTTTGGATGTTGAGATGATGAATAGAGATGAGCGAACACCTGGATGTTCGGGTTCGAGAGGTTCGGCCGAACTTCCCGAAAATGTTCGGGTTCGGGATCCGAACTCAACCCGAACTTTATCCCGAACCCGAACCCCATTGAAGTCAATGGGGACCCGAACTTTTAGGCACTAAAAAGGCTGTAAAATAGTCGAGGAACGGGCTAGAGGGCTGCCAAAGGCAGCAAAATGTAGGTAAATCCCCTGCAAACAAATGTGGATAGGGAAATGAATTAAAATAAAATAAATAAAATTTAACCAATATTAATTGGAGACAGGTCCCACTGCAAGGAATCATGCGTCATATCACTCAACACTGGAGAAGGCCACTTTCAGTTATTTCGGCCCAGCACCCAGACAGAGGAGAGAGGTCCCACAGCAAGGAATCATGCGTCATATCAACCACCACCGGAGAAGGCCACTCTCAGTTATTTCGGCCAGCACCCAGACCGAGAGAGAGGTCCCACAGCAAGGAATCATGCGTCATATCAACCACCACCGGAGAAGGCCACTCTCAGTTATTTCGCCCAGCACCCAGACAGAGGATACAGGTCCCACAGCAAGGAATCATGCGTCATATCAACCACCACCGGAGAAGGCCACTTCAGTTATTTCGGCCAGCACCCAGACCGAGGAGAGAGGTCCCACAGCAAGGAATCATGCGTCATATCACTCAACACTGGAGAAGGCCACTTTCAGTTATATCGGCAGCACCGAGACAGAGAAGAGGTCCACACCAAGGAATCATGCGTCATATCAACCACCACTGAGAAGGCCACTCTCAGTTATTTCGGCCCACTCAGTCTACTTTCGGCCAGCACCCAGACCGAGGAGAGAGGTCCCACAGCAAGGAATCATGCGTCATATCACTCAACACTGGAGAAGGCCACTTTCAGTTATATCGGCCCCAGCACCGAGACAGAGGAGAGAGGTCCCACAGCAAGGAATCATGCGTCATATCAGCCACCACCGGAGAAGGCCACTCTCAGTTATTTCGGCCCAGCACCCAGACAGAGGAGAGAGGTCCCACAGCAAGGAATCATGCGTCATATCAACCACCACCGGAGAAGGCCACTATCAGTTATTTCGGCCCCACCACCCAGACAGAGGAGAGGTTCATTCAACTTTGGGTTGCACCCAGTGGCGTAGCTACCAGGGAAGCAGGGGAAGCAGCTGCTTCGGGACCCGGGCTGACAAGGGGCCCGGCGCCTGGCAGAGTGTCAAGTTTCTTGATTAGTTAATAAGTTTTTCAGACAGGCCCCTTCACATACAGGCAGTGCGCCTGTCCCTTCTCCCACCCTCTCTCTCCCATGCATCTTACTGCCAGCCAGGCACAGTGCAGGAATCCAGCCGATGTGTTCCTGTTGTAATTAGCCCCGCCCACCAAGTTCCAGGAGGAACAGCAGGCAGGAGGAACATGCGGCAGGCAAGAGGAGCACATTGCACTATTGCAGGCTTTTCAGGTATGTCTGTGCCCACTGCCTGTGTGCCCCCCTTGTCAGCACAGCCCCTGACCCCTGTCTGTGCCTCTCCCACAGTGATCAAAGCCTCTGGCTAGAGAAGAAACTGCTTGTCAGAGAAATCAATAAATATTCATGTGAAGAAGTGTCCCGGTAAAACCTTAGCTGCTATAGTGTTTTCCTACAGATGCTTATCTATACAGAGCTGCTGTATACACTGACCTTGTACTGATAACACAGGCATGGCAGCCTCTGAAGTTAACCCTTCCTGCTCCTCACTGCTTGTCCTTATGTGTTCCATTACCATGTCCTGGTGGAGTCCTCCCTGACTCCTGTGTGACCCTTCTGTGCTGGGCTCCATCATTCTCCACAACTGCAGTTCCCTTTCTCCTTGACCTCTCCCTCATAGAGTGTACCAGACTCACACCAGTCTGATAAATACCCCTGGCCCCTGTATGCCCCTCCCTGGCCCTTGTCTCTGTGCCCTGGCCTGTGCCCCCCCTGGCCCCTGTCTGCGCCCCTGGGCCCTGGCCCTTATTTCTATCCCCTCCATGACCCTTGTCTGCTCCCCTGGCCCTTATCTGTGCCCCCTTGGCCTTTGTCTGCTCCCCTGTGTGCACCTCCCTGGCCCTTGTCTGTGCTCCCTTGGCCACTGTGTGTGCCACCCTGGTCCTTTCAGTGAAGCCCCTGGTCCTTATCTGCATCCCCTGGCCTTTGTCTGCGCGCCCCGCCCCTTGTCTGCGCCCCCTGCTTGCTGTTCTGCCATCTACTACTGCTTGTTTTGTTACTCATATATGCAGAGAGTGTGCGCTTCTATGTGCCATAATAAGCACTAGTACATGGCGGAACAGCGGGCAGATAGGGGAGGCTGCCATGTAGCTATAGACAGTATCACCCCCCTTCCCAATGTTTTATATAAAGAAGTCTTTACTATTAACACTGGATTTTGTGTATAGAGATGAGGACATGGGCTGCTAGATCACCGCTAGCACATCCGCAATATCCAGTCCCCATGTGCCAAAAAAGGATTTTAAAGATATGCAAATTAACCTTAGATGAGTCCTGTTTGAGAGAGAAGTCCAGCGAAGGAGCCCAGCACCGCCCCCATCCTCCGAATCACGAAGCTAGAGCTCCTTAATCTCGCGATGTGCATGTGCTAGCTTGGCATGGTGTTCCTTCCCTGTGCTGGCATCAGCCTTTAGGGAATGAACTGCGCATGCGCTGGCTCGTGCATCGCAAGATTACAGCGCTCTAGCTTCGTGGCGACGGGAAGCAAGGAGGAGATTCGGAGGATGTGGGGCGGTGCTGGGCTCCTTCGCTGGACTCCTCTCTCAAGCAGGACTCATCTAAGGTTAATTTGCATATCTTTAAAATCCTTTTTTTGGCACAATAAAAGAACAGAGAGCTATGGGGACTGGATATTGCGGATGTGCTAGCGGCCATCTAGCAGCCCATGTCCCCAGCTCTATACCCAAAATCCAGGTGACAGGGCCCCCACAACAGTATTATACAATGACACTACATGACAGACAGTGTGTGTGTATATATATGTATATAGAAAAGAGAAAATTAAGGAACACACTGTTTTTAGGTGGGTGCAAAAATCCAGCCAAGGACCGACTACTCAAGTCCGCTGTAGTAGATGCTAGAAACTGACGGCAGCGCTCCACTGGAGTGGAGTGCTGCCGTCCGTTTCTCGCATCTATATATATATATATATATATATATATATTGTGGGGAGTCGCTCTGGTAGACAGCGGTGCGGGTGCAGTTTAGAGGCAAAACAAGGAGTCCAGATTGTGCATCAAACAGTGTTTTATTCACACTTGCACACCAGAAATGAAAACAGTCTCTTGGTGACAGTTCACACACACAACAGAAATCATGTGGCAAAACCAAAAACAGGCCAACACAGGGTCCAGTCACCTTGGGTGGTTTAAGTGCGGGTTCACACCTAGCAGTCGGTTCAGCCGCAGGCGATTCCTCCTTCAGGTTGCAGGGAAACACCACCTTGCTGAGCTCCGTCCTCCAGCACAGAGAACTCCTCAGCCCTGTTAGCAGGCTCCAGGATAATCACCTCAGACACAGCTGATGGCTGTGTTTTATACCCAGCCCAAAACTCGGACTGGACCGTGGGGAGCAGCCACCCACCCTACTCTTTAGCTGCTCCCAGTAAGAGCCGGCCCGGATCGGCTTTGCAGCCATGCTATTTAAAAGAGTCAAACAGCACTAGCTGCTGCAGACAAAAACCTGGCTCTCACCTCACCGAGGCCAGCAACCTCGGTGACACGTACCTGCCATCGCATATGACACCTTGCACCTTACCACATACCCCCCTTTGTTCAACCCTGAGGGGTGAACACACGTGAGGCAGTGGACGCGGGACAGGGCATCTGCGTTGCCCTGCAAGCGGCCTGCCCTGTGTTCCACGGAAAACTTGAAATTTTGAAGAGATAGGAACCACCTGGTGACCCGAGCATTCCTCTCCTTGGCCTGACTCATCCATTTGAGGGGGAATGGTCGGTCACCAGACGGAACCTCCTCCCTAACAGGTAGTAGCGGAGAGATTCGAGTGCCCACTTGATAGCCAGGCACTCCCTCTCCACTATACTATATCTGGACTCGGCGGGACTGAGCTTACGGCTCAGGAAGACAACGGGATGTTCTTCCCCGTTGACCTCCTGCGACAGTACCGCACCGAGGCCTACCTCCGAGGCGTCGGTCTGTACGACAAACTCCTTGTTGAAGTCGGGTGTCACCAAAACCGGGGACCCACACAGGGCCGACTTCAACGCGGAGAAAGCCTCCTCCGCCTTCTCACTCCAGCTAACCCTCCCAGACTTTCGCCCCTTCAACAGGTCTGTCAATGGCGCTGCTATTGTGGCAAAGTGGGGCACAAACCTCATGTAGTAACCTACAATCCCCAGGAACGACTTTACCTGCCTGGTGGTGACCGGTCGGGGCCAGTTACGAATGGCCTCTACCTTAGTTACCTGAGGTTTGATGACTCCCGCCCAATTATATATCCCAGATATTTTGTCTCCTCTAACCCTATGGAGCACTTCTTTGGGTTAGCGGTCAGTCCGGCTTTCCTCAGGGCATCCACTACCGCCTGCACCTTGGGTAAATGGCTTTCCCAGTCGGTGCTGTGGATGACTACATCATCTAAGTAGGCCGAGGCGCACCGACGATGTGGTCGCAGCACTATGTCCATTAACCTTGGAAAGTGGCGGGGCGCCATGCAGGCCAAAGGGTAACACCTTGTAGTGATACAGGCCCTGCGGGGTAACAAATGCGGTTTTTCCTTAGCCGACTCCGTTAAGGGTACCTGCCAGTACCCTTTAGTGAGGTCCAGCACAGAAAAATAACGGGCTTGTCCTAAACTTTCAACCAGCTCGTCTACTCGGGGCATGGGATACGCGCCAAACTTGGATACTTCATTTAACTTGCGAAAGTCGTTGCAGAACCGCAACGTCCCATCCGGCTTGGGTATTAGGACTATGGGACTGGCCCACTCACTTTTCGACTCCTCAATGACCTCGAGCTTCAACATTAACTGTACTTCCTCCGCGATGGCCCGTCGCCGAGCCTCGGGTACCCGGTATGGTTTTAACCGGATCTTGGCCTGAGGCTCAGTGACGATGTCATGTTGGATGAGAGACGTGCGGCCAGGAGGTCCGAGAACACATCCGTGTTCCGACTGATGAACTCCCTGACTTCCTGAACTTGTTTGGAAGACAGGCTGTCTGCAATTTTTACCGTGGTTACTGCTTCACAGGCCTCGAACTGTGGGGCTGGACCCTTTTCACCTAGAAGCCCTGGCCGGGGGCTGTGGTCGTCGGCTGTGTCCCTATCTTTCCACGGCTTAAGTAAATTCACGTGGTACACCTGCTCCGGCTTGCGCCGCCCTGGCTGGTGTACTTTGTAATTTACTTCCCTACTTTCTCGATCACCTCATAGGGGCCCTGCCACCTAGCTAGGAATTTGCTGTCAAGGGTGGGTACCAGAACCAAAACCCGATCTCCCGGATTGAAGTCCCGCACCCGAGCCTGACGATTGTACACCCTACTCTGGGCTTGTTGCGCTGCCTCCATATGCTCCCGGACCAGCGGCAACACCCTTTCTATCCGTTCCTGCATCTGGGTGACATACTCAATGACACTTTTGTGGGGGACAGGCTGTTGTTCCCATGCTTCCTTGGCGATATCCAACAGGCCCCGAGGGTGTCTGCCATAAAGCAGTTCGAAGGGCGAGAACCCAGTAGAGGCCTGGGGTACCTCTCGCACTGCGAACATGAGATAGGGCAGAAGCAGGTCCCAGTCCTTCCCATCTCTAGACACCACCCTTTTTAACATATTTTTTAGAGTTTGGTTAAACCTCTCAACAAGACCGTCTGTTTGCGGATGGTAAACGGACGTCCGTAACTGCTTTATACGCAACAATTTACACAGTTCCTTCATTACTTTGGACATAAAAGGGGTCCCTTGGTCTGTCAGAACCTCTTTTGGCAGGCCCACACGGGAAAACATCTCCATTAACTCTTTGGCAATGAGCCTAGCTGAGGTATGTCGCAGAGGCACCGCCTCCGGATACCGAGTGGCATAGTCGAGAACTACCAGAATGTGTTGGTGGCCCCTGGCAGACTTTGGTACAGGCCCAATTAAATCCATAGCGATTCGCTCAAACGGTACTTCAATAATTGGCAGAGGTACCAGAGGACTACGGAAATGAGGCTGGGGGCTAGTTATCTGACAGGTTGGACAGGACTTACAATAATTTTCTACCTCCTTGAACACACTGGGCCAATAAAACCGCTGCAGTATGCGGTCCTGGGTTTTCTGCCACCCCAGGTGTCCCCCAAGAACATGTTGGTGGGCAAGCTCCATGACAAGCTTGCGATACGCTGTGGGCACCACCAACTGTTCAACAGGTTCACCTCGGACTTGGTTCACCCGATACAACATATCCTGTAGAACAATAAATCGTGGGAACATTAATTCAGCCCCTGGTTTCTGGGGTTTACCATCAATTTCCAGCACATTCTCCCAGGCCCTGGTTAGGGTTTGGTCCCGGTGTTGTGCGGTCCCAAAATTTTCCCCGGAGACATTGAGGTCTGCCAACTCAGGTCCCGGTGGCAAGTCCTCCGTGTCTCCCACCATTACACTCAGTGGGGTTGTCTCCCCTCTACCGCTGGAGCAGTGGTCACCCCTACCGCCGGCCCTTCAGACTCGGGCTCCCAGGGTTCTGGCCTTCCAGCGGTATCAGGCCACTCTACTAGGGTCACCCCTGTCTCGGGTCCCTCAGATACCTTTATTGCCGGCCACAGCGCCGGAAAACCGGGAAGTCCCTCCCAAGTATTAGTTCATGTGGGAGTTTAGTAGCGACAGCCACCTCGTGGGTCCACCTACCAGCCGCTGTGGACAAAGTCACTAGTGCAGTGGGGTAGTCTTTCAGGTCTCCGTGGATGCACAGGACCTCGACTTTACGGCCAGTATACTCCACAGGCCGTACAAGGGCAGCCCTTACCAGGAGACTAAACTCCCGGAGTCCAGCAGAGCCACCGCCAGCGAATCTCCCACCTCTACCTGACACAGGTGGTTATGGTCTTGCACCTCACGGGTGCCAGTTGCGCACAGCTTCCGTGCATACAAGGAGTGGCGACCCTCGTAGTTCACCTCCATCGGCTCATCCCGATGCGGACAGTCGGCCCTGATGTGGCCTGGCTCCTGACACCTCCAGCATACCACGGGAGGCGGACTCGCAGGGGGTATATTCCGTACAGGCCGCTCTGTCGCCGGACGTCGGAACTGGGGCAGAGGCCTCCGGGGTTTGACTGACCCCTTCCCAGCAAGACTCCCTGCAGGTTTCTGGTGGCCTCGCACCGCTCCACCAGGTCGACCATCTCCAGGGCATTGGTGGGCGATACCTGGCCGATCCAGTGCTGGAGAGGGTAAGGCAAAGCCCTCCAGAAGACATCGGCTAACAGACGGTCGAGCATAGCAGTGGGAGTCAGTATGTCTGGCTGCAGCCATTTTTGCAACCGTTGTAGCAAGTCATAGTATTGTGGCCTGGCGGGTTCAGCCACGTTAAAGTCCCACTGGTGGACACGCTGAGCCCGGACCAAAACATTCACCCCCAGTCTTGCCAGGATCTCACCTTTCACAGTCGGGTAGTCAGCTGCTTGGTCACCTGGGAGGTCAAAAATACTTGCTGGGGTCCAGACGCCAGGAACGGAGCGACGACCTCTGCCCACTGTTCTCGGGTAATTTCTCCCTCACGGCCACCTTCTCGAACACCGCCAGATAGGTCTCCACATCATCCGAGGGGGTCATCTTAGGGATCGCGGCACGGACAGCTTTCCGGGCATCGTGGACGCGGTGGGACGCTCCTGCCGCTTGCAACGCCATCACGTGCTGTAGCAGTAGCTGGTTGGTCTCCCGCTGCTGCACGTTAGCCTCTATGAGGGCTTTCACAGCCGCCTCCATTTTGTCGGGGATCACAGGCTGCAACTTTGCCGGCTTAATATAGGACATTCACTTTTGCTCAGCAAAAACAAAGTTCGGCGTTCACGCCAGCCTCACTGCGCATGCCCGCATCCGACACCAAATGTGGGGAGTCGCTCTGGTAGACAGCGGTGCGGGTGCAGTTTAGAGGCAAAACAAGGAGTCCAGATTGTGCATCAAACAGTGTTTTATTCACACTTGCACACCAGAAATGAAAACAGTCTCTTGGTGACAGTTCACACACAACAGAAATCATGTGGCAAAACCAAAAACAGGCCAACACAGGTTCCAGTCACCTTGGGTGGTTTAAGTGCGGGTTCACTAGCAGTCGGTTCAGCCGCAGGCGATTCCTCCTTCAGGTTGCAGGGAAACACCACCTTGCTGAGCTCCGTCCTCCAGCACAGAGAACTCCTCAGCCCTGTTAGCAGGCTCCAGGATAATCACCTCAGACACAGCTGATGGCTGTGTTTTATACCCAGCCCAAAACTCGGACTGGACCGTGGGGAGCAGCCACCCACCCTACTCTTTAGCTGCTCCCAGTAAGAGCCGGCCCGGATCGGCTTTGCAGCCATGCTATTTAAAAGAGTCAAACAGCACTAGCTGCTGCAGACAAAAACCCGGCTCTCACCTCACCGAGGCCAGCAACCTCGGTGACACGTACCTGCCATCGCATATGACACCTTGCACCTTACCACAATATATATATATATATATATGTATTATATAGGAAAAGGATGGTGGGGCAGCCTAGTCTGGTCTAGATCGTGTCTAGCCAAAGGAGTGGGGTTTACACAGGAGGAGGGAGTTGGGGGGGGCCCCATACAAAAATTTGCTTTGGGGCCCAGTCACTTCTAGTTACGCCCCTGGTTGCACCGCAAGATCATGGTAAAGTTAAAAAAATGAGGATTCAATAAAGAAGTGCCCCGGAGTACAAGAATACATGGTTGAGGGGGAGGCAGTTATAAATGTCTATTCTGCACAAGGGAGGGACAGGTCCCGTGGGATCCATGCCTGGTTCATTTTTATGAACGTCAGCTTGTCCACGTTGGCTGTGGACAGGCGGCTGCGTTTATCAGTAATGACGCCCCCTGCCGCGCTGAATACACATTCAGACAAAACGCTGGCCGGCGGGCAGGCCAGCACCTCCAAGGCATAAAATGCTGACTCTGGCCACGTGGACAATTTGGAGACCAAGAAGTTGAATGGGGCCGAACCATCAGTCAGTACGTGGAGGGGTGTGCAGACGTACTGTTCAACCATGTTAGTGAAATGCTGCCTCCTGCTAACACGTTCCGTATTAGGTGGTGGTGCATTTAGCTGTGGCGTGGAGACAAAACTTTTCCACATTTCTGCCATGCTAACACTGCCCTCAGAGGAGCTGGCCGTGACACAGCTGCGTTGGCGACCTCTTGCTCCTCCTCTGCCTTCGCCTTGGGCTTCCACCTGTTCCCCTGTGACATTTGGGAATGCTCTCAGGAGCGCCTGTACTCGCGCATCTTCCTATCACGCTACAGTGCAGGAAGTAAGGTGGGCACATTGTCTTTGTACCGGGGATCCAGCAGGGTGGCAACCCAGTAGTCTGCACACGTTAAAATGTGGGCAACTCTGCTGTCGTTGCGCAGGCACTGCAGCATGTAGTCGCTCATGTGTGCCAGGCCCCCCAGAGGTAAGGACAAGCTGTCCTCTGTGGGAGGCGTATCGTCATCGTCCTCCGTATCCCCCCAGACACGCACCAGTGATGGGCCTGAGCTGGGTCGGGTGCCACCCCGCTGTGAACCTGCTTCATCCTCATCCTCCTCCACCTCCTCCTCCTCCTCGTCCTCCAGTAGTGAGCCCTGGCTGGCTCCATTTGTACCTGGCCTCTGCTGTTGCAAAAAACCTCCTTCTGAGCCACTTCTAACAGACTGGCCTGAAAGTGCTAAAAATTACCCCTCATCCTCCTCCTCCTCCTCCTGGGCCACCTCCTCTTCCATCATCGCCCTAAGCGTTTTCTCAAGGAGACATAGAAGTGGTATTGTAACGCTGATAACGGTGTCATCGCCACTGGCCATGTTGGTGTAGTACTCGAAACAGCGCAACAGGGCACACAGGTCTCGCATGGAGGCCCAATCATTGGTGGTGAAGTGGTGCTATTCCGCAGTGCGACTGACGTATGCGTGCTGCAGCTGAAACTCCACTATGGCCTGCTGCTGCTCGCACAGTCTCTCCAGCATGTGCAAGGTGGAGTTCCACCTGGTGGGCACGTCGCATATGAGGCGGTGAGCGGGAAGGCCGAAGTTCCGCTGTAGAGCAGACAGGCGAGCAGCGGCAGGATGTGAACGCTGGAAGACGGCCCTCACTTTATTTAGCAGCTCTGACATGTCGGGGTAGTTGTGAATGAACTTCTGCACCACCAAATTCAGCACATGCGCCAGGCAAGGGATGTGCGTCAAACCGGCTAGTCCCAGAGCTGCAATGAGATTTCGCCCATTATCGCACACCACCAGGCCGGGCTTGAGGCCCACCGGCAGAAACCACTCATCGGTCTGTTGTTCAATACCCCGCCACAACTCCTGCGCGGTGTGGGGCCTGTCCCCCAAACATATGAGTTTCAGAATGGCCTGCTGACGTTTTCCCCGGGCTGTGCTGAAGTTGGTGGTGAAGGTGTGTGGCTGACTGAATAAGCTGGTGGAAGCAGAGGAGGAGGAAGCCGAGTAGGAGGAGGAGGCTACAGGAGGCAAAGAATGATGCCCTGCGATCCTTGGCGGCGGAAGGACGTGCGCCAAGGAACTCTCCGCCTGCGGCCCAGCCGCCACTACATTTACCCAGTGTGCAGTTAAGGAGATATAGCGTCCCTGGCCGTGCTTACTGGTCCACGTATCTGTGGTTAGGTGGACCTTGCCACAGATGGCGTTGCGCAGTGCACACTTGATTTTATCGGATACTTGGTTGTGCAGGAAAGGCACGGCTGTCTTGGAGAAGTAGTGGCGGCTGGGAACAACATACTGTGGGACAGCCATGGACATCAGCTGTTTGAAGCTGTCTGTGTCCACCAGCCTGAATGACAGCATTTCAAAGGCCAGTAGTTTAGAAATGCTGGCATTCAGGCCCAGGGCCTCGAGGGTGGCTAGGTGGGAATTTACGCTTTCTCCAAGGTTTGTGAGATGGAGAGCTGAATGCTGCCGTGTGACATGGTGGAGATGCTTGGTGACGCAGGTGGTGTTGTCGGTGGCACATCCTCTGTTTGGTGGGCGGCAGGTGCCAACATTCCTCCCGAGGCGGAGGAAGAGGCCGATGCAGCAGCAGAAGAGGGAGCAGGGGAGCCAGAGTGAGTTCCTTGCTTTTAAGGTGTTTACTCCACTGCAGTTCATGCTTTGCATGTAGATGCCTGGTCATGCAGGTTGTGCTAAGGTTCAGAACGTTAATGCCTCGCTTCAGGATCTGATGGCACAGCGTGCAAACCACTCGGGTCTTGTCGTCAGCACATTGTTTAAAGAAGTGCCATGCCAGGGAACTCCTTGAAGCTGCCTTTGGGGTGCTGGGTCCCTGGTGGCGGTGGCCAGTAGCAGGCGAACTCTCTTGGCGGCGGCTGGTCTGCTTTTGCCCCCTGCTCCCTCTTTTGCTACGCTGTTGGCTCGGTCTCACCACTGCCTCTTCCTCTGAACTATGAAAGTCAGTGGCACGACCTTCATTCCATGTGGGGTCTAGGACCTCATCGTCCCCTGCATCGTCTTCCACACAGTCTTCCTTCCTGACCTCCTGTTCGGTCTGCACACTGCAGAAAGATGCAGAAGTTGGCACCTGTATTTCGTCATCATCAAAGACGTGGGGACTCCGATGAGGTGGTATTCCCATGTCCTCATCATCAGGAAACATCAGTGGTTGTGCATCAGTGCATTCTATGTCTTTCACCACTGGGGAAGGGCTAGGTGGATTTCCTTGGGAAACCCTGCCAGCAGAGTCTTCAAACAGCATAAGAGACTGCTGCATAACTTGAGGCTCTGACAGTTTCCCTGATATGCATGGGGTTGATGTGACAGACTGATGGGCTTGGTTTTCAGGTGCCACCTGTGTGCTTTCTGCAGAAGACTGGGTGGGAGATAATGTTGTGAACATGCTGGATCCACTGTCGGCCACCTAATTGACTAGCGCCTGTACCTGCTCAGGCCTTACCATCCTTAGAACGGCATTGGGCCCCACCAAATATCGCTGTAAATTCTGGCGGGTACTGGAACCTGAGGTAGCTGGTTCACTAGGACGTGTGGCTGTGGCAGAATGGCCACGTCCTCTCCCAGCACCAGAGGGTACACTAACACCACAACGACCGCGTCCGCGTCCCTTACTAGATGTTTTCCTCATTGTTACCATTCACCAAGCACCACAATAAGGAAAAAAATATTTGACCCAATGTATTGATTTCAAATTCAGGCCTTTTTTTTTCAGGCACCTAACACTATCTGCCTATTTGTTTATGTAGCGTATTACACTAATCCAGGCACAGCAGTAACCACTGATTTAGGGGAATATCTCTTTTAGGGCTAGTATTTAGGCCCTGGATGAAAGGTATCCTTTTATGGACAGATTTACACTTGGCCTGCAACAGCTGGGACAACAGATTCAGGGTATTGCTATTTTGGCAATTGAATGTCACCCCAGAACAAAATATATGTTTTGGTGGACACTATTCTATTTTGCCAGCCACAGCTGAAACCACTGATTTATGGTATTGCTATTTTGGTAATTGAATTTAACCCCAGGCCAGAACAAAATATATGTTTTTGCGGACACTATGAATCCTGGCCTGCAGCAGCTGGGACACCAGATTCAGGGTATTGCTATTTTGGCAATTGAATTTCACCCCAGAACAAAATATATGTTTTGACGGACACTATGAAACGTGGCCTGCAACAGCTGGGACACCAGATTCAGGGTATTGCTAATTTGCCAGATTAATTTCACCCCAGAACAAAATATATGTTTTGGCGGACACTATTCTATTTTGCCAGCCACAGCTGAAACCACTGATTTATGGTATTGCTATTTTGGCAATTGAATTTCACCACAGAAAATAATCTATCCTTTGCCAGACAGCAGACAGTATTATACTTGTCTAGCCAAAGCTGAAACACCAAATTTAGGGGATTGGTATTTGGGCAATTGTATTTAACCCCTTAATAAAATATAGAAATTGCTATCCTGAGTTTCTAGTGGTGACAATTAGCACAGCCAAGCCCGTGATGTAGGATATAGCAAAAAAAAACTAGTATTGATGGATTGATGGACTTGGTGGCAGCTTCTTCTTGTGCACCACAAGTCACAAAATGGCCGCCAATCAACCCAGAAAATAAGTGACAGAAAAACGCTCTGTGCAGCCTAAAAACCAGTGAGCAAGTAACTAGCAGAAGTTCAATCATTCACAGCTGTAGATCGATCCGTTCATTAGGTGCTGTTGCTGACTTTTCCCTGCCTAATCTCGCCCTCACAGAAGCTGCGTCCTCTCCCTACACTAATCAGAGCAGTGTGACGTGCGGCGCTATGTGACTCCAGCTTAAATAGAGGCTGGGTCACATGCTGCACTTGGCCAATCACAGCCATGCCATTAGTAGGCATGGCTGTGATGGGCTCTTAGGGCAAGAAGTAAAACGCTAGCTGATTGGCTGCTGTGCAGCTCTTCAGAAAGCGGGAAGAAATCGCCGAACAACGGACCCAAACCCGAACTTTTTTGAAAATGTCCGGGTTCGGGTCCGTGTCCCGGACACCCCAAAATTCGGTACGAACCCGAACGATGCTCGAACTGTTCGCTCAACACTAATGATGAATAAATGTTGGTGGCTATGGCTAAGGCAGCGCACGGCAAGAGGTTCCCCGGGCTTAAACTACGACATGCAGGGATTTCAGTTAGACTGTCTCTCGCCGTGCGCTGCCTAGCTGCTGCCGTACCGCTGCCCCCGCCCCCATTATAGTCAATAGGGACGAAGCATCATTCTAGGGGCATAGTTGAAATAGTGGCAGTTCGGATCCGACAGGCTGTTCATCTTCCTAGAATAGTCAGACATACTCCCCTGCCGCTAATGTTAAAGTCACCTAATCTTATTTTTTAAAATATTTGGAATTGTGTTGAAAATGTATTTGTATGTAGTATGAGATATTGGATATTGGCCATCTGAGGAGAGATGTAGCTGTCTAGTGAAGTGACGGTACGGTATGGGGTGTAAGGCTGGATCGCCTCCCCGTGGTGCACCCTGGGTAACTCTAAAAGAACCAGCAAATACTGAATGTCAAACATTACTTCTCCAGACCAACGGGACACTTATTAGAATCTATATACTAGGCATCATCAAACTACGGCCCTCCAGAAAACTGCGGCCCTCCAGCTGTTTCAAAACTAAAAATCACATCATTCCATGACATCCTATATAGGGGCATCATGGGAGTTGTAGTTTTACAACAGCTGGAGGGCCGCAGTTCGAGAATGTCTGCTATAGACTGTGTATGTGTGTGTGTGTTGAGGGTGGGGGGTGGTCAGAGGTGGTGTGGGTTTGAGGGGGGGTCTGGTGGTATTTAGTGGTGGGTATATAGTGTGGGTATATTGTGTGAAGCGGAAGATTATATGTGCAATGTGAATCATATATATATTTGTGTGCTATCCATTTTTTCGGGATGAGATGACGGTTTGATTGGCACTATTTTGGGGTGCGTATGACTTTTTGATCGCTTGCTATTAAACTTTTTGTGATGTAAGGTGACCAAAAATTGCTTTTTTTTTTACAGTTTTTATTCAGATTTTTTATGGTGTTTATTGGACAGGGTGTATCGTGTGATATATTTATAGAGCCGGTCTTTACAGAAGCGGCGATACCTAATATGTGTTGTTTCTTTTTTTTTCTATTTTTTATTTTAAAAAATCATGAGAAAAGGGCATTTTTCTTTTTTTAACTTCAAACTATATTTTTTTATTAGAAAAACTTTTTATTTTATTTTTCAAACTTTATTTCTGTCCCACTTTGGGACTTTAACTTTTGGAGGTCTGATCCCCTCTGCAATGCATTACAATACATTTGTATTGTAATGCATTGCCTGTTAGTGTATTACACAGACTAATACACTAACAGGTTGCCTAGGAGACGGGCCTGGGGCTGGACAAGTTGCCTAGGACAGTGATGGGCAACGTGCGGCTCTCCAGCTGTTGCAGAACTACAACTCCCAGCATGCAAAGCCTGTCTATAGCTATCAGCCTACTGCAGGGCATGGTGGGAGTTGTAGTTTAGCAACAGCTGGAGAGCCGCACTTTGCCCATCACTGGCCTAGGAGATGGGCCTGAGGCTGGATCTCCCTGGCACCCGTAGAAAAGAGGTCCCGATGCGGTGCAAGGCATTGGGCAGCCTCTGCACGGCATCAGTCTGCCTTCTCACACATCGGGGCCCCGTCACAGCAGCACGGGGACCCTATGCGCTCGTTCACTAACCGCAAACCACTTCTATGTCGCGGTCAGCACTGACCGCGACATAGAAGAGGTTAATCCGCCAGCATTGCTGTAAACAGTGATGCCGGCGGATACAGCAGGGGCCCGGCTATCAGGGACTGCCATACCCCTGCAGTGATTGGTCGGGCGCAGCTCCTGCACTCGCCCTATCATCTCGCGATGCATGTACGGCGGAATGTGTTCTGGCACAAGTTCCCCCGGTGTACATGCACAGCGTTTTGCGTTAAGGGGTTAATGACAGTGAACTCCACAATACCCGCCCCTTTAATAGCAGTGCAATTTTTTCGTCATACATCGTATGACTGAATATTTATGGACCTGCAAACTATTGAAACCTGTGATCACTTGTTATGGCAACCTGGAGTAGGACATGCGAGCTTCTATTGGCTGATAAGGGGCATGTGGCCGTGTGTATGCCAGTTTGGGGCTTGTTTTGGCTAATGCTGGTCATTTTTGGGGGAATATCTCAGGAATAATACGTCCTAGAGAGCTGAGCCCCGGCCTAAAACCTTCCCGGACACCTGATGTACCCGTCTGCCAAATTTAGTGAAGATCGGTCCACTCGTTTGGTCGCCGATAAGTAACAGACAGACAGAAACTCATTTTTATATATATAAGAGATGAGTAGATATTAATGATTTGGGACAATAAGTATTGTTTTTGAATGCCAATAATACTTGTTTCCACAAATCATTTATATGTAGCACTGCAGTAAGCAAACTATGTGAAATGAGATTTTTTCCCTTACGTCCTACAGCAGCACAAGTGGGGATTTCTCCCCTGTGAACAAATAGGACAGCGGAATTTTTGCTGAGAAAAAAATCTCCTAGCAAGTAATAATTAATTAATTAATCAAACCCCCAACCCCCCTATAAAGGGCAGTCCGCCCTAGAGTCAGTGCTTTTTTTACTCTGTCCTGTGGACAGTAGGACTGAGGAACTTGTCCTCTTTTTGCTGTTTTCTTTTCTCTTCCTAGCAGGGGTTTACACTGCTGGGGGGCTTTGTCCCCCCTCCCCATCCCCTATGGGTTTGTCTGGGATCCCTTGCAATCCTGTTTCAGCCCTAGCTATGTTTAGCCGTGCCTCGTTTTAATAGTGCGCTTTTGCGCTACATACTTCCCAGCCTGCCGTTACAGCTTATTAAGCTGCTTCTTTTATTGTGGAGGACGCGCTGCCTGGCTTCTTAAGTAACGCTGCAGCGTTTCTTTCCCCCCTCCCTCAGGATCATTCCGGGAGGGGGAAGCACTTCAGCCAGGCCAGGCTGTCTAGGTAGCGCTGCAGCGTCCCCTCCCCCCCACCTCTCTGTTCGCCGTCTGCGGCTTCTGCCTCAGAGAGATATGCGTGCGCTCCCGCTTACAGCCTGTTCGGCATTGTGCTTACCGGCAGGCTGATATATTCCCCCGGCGTCCTCCTCCCCTCTTTCCGTCCTGCTCCTCTCGTGCTGCGCTGTCAGTTGCGAGACGCCGGAGCTCTGAGAGAGGGGGGCGTGGCCTCCTTCTCAGAGCGGTCCAGGCGAGTGGGTTTGCCATTCAGAGGAATGGTTTCCTTCTGCTTTCCCTGCAGAAGAATCTGGTGGCCCCCCTTTTTTAAAAAAAAAAAAAAAAAAAGGGAGGAGATAGGGAAAAGTTCTCTTTAATCCTTTTGTTATAAAACAAAATAAATTAAAAAGGAGATGAAAGAGTTAAAGGGGTAGGAGGAGGTGGCAGGGAGGGGTTTTGTTGGAGGTGGAGTTCCACCTATTTAAACCCCCTCCAGGCTCCCAGCAGGTCTCTTTCTTTCTGAAGAGCCGCTGGTGTCTGATCGCTTGATCTTGACTCCAATACTTTTTCCTAGAGTTAGCCTATGGCATCTCCTAACGAGCGTGCGAAATCTTCCCACAAGCAAAGGCATCTCACTTGTGCCTCTTGTGAGACACCCATGCCTGACTCCTATGAGTACAACCGATGTCCTCTCTGCCGCCCACCTCAAGTCCAGCCCACGATGTCGGACATGTTTGGCTGGATGAAGGACTTTATGGGCAACTCCATCCTGGAGATTAAGTCGGCTCTTGCTACCAAGCGACCACGTGAGGACTCTCCGGGACCCGTCCAGATGCTGGAGGAAGTCATCTCCCTCGACGACCAGTCGTCTTTATCCGCTGAAGAAGAGGCTGCAGGTCGTTTTTCTGCGGACAAGACCCAACGTCTTTTGCGCTCCATCCGGTCAAGGGACCGTGACGTTGAGCAGGGGGAAGCTACTCTGTCCACCTCTAGGGGGCTTAGAGCCTTTAAAGTGGACGAAAATCTCAAGAAGATGATGCAGCTGGAATGGAAGCACCCGGAGAAAGCTCCGGTCCTCAATAAGAGATTTAAATTAATGTTCCCGATCCAGGAGTCGGAAGCAGATCTTTGGTTTCCACCGCCAAGGGTCGATATGGCCATCGCCAAGTTGTCCAAACGGACTCTTGTCCCGTCTGATGACGGCTCTAACTTGCAGGATCCTCTGGACCGCAAAGCTGAATGCACCCTAAGGAGGTGCTATACGGCGGCGGCGGCCTCTGCGTCCGTGTCTGTCGCTTCTTCAGAGGTCGCTGAATTCGTGCGGTCACGGATCCTCCGCATCCAGTCGGATTTAGAATCTGGAGTCGCCAGGACTGAGGTCCTGGATCAATTTAAGACCCTTTTGCCAGGGTCAGATTTTCTCTGCGATGCCTCCACGCAGAATGTGAAGCTTGCGGCAAAGGAAATGGCCCTTTCCTCTGCGAGCCTTCGCCCCTTATGGCTGCGTCCCTGGGTTGCGGACAATGCCTCAAAATTTAATTTGTGCGGCCTCCCCTACGAGCCTGGTAGGCTCTTCGGCTCCGAGCTGGACAAAATTATGGAGTGCCTGGCGGACAAAAAGGGGAAGCATCTCCCCCAACAGTCTTTTCGGAGCCGCTCCCGGGCCAGGAGATCGAGAACATCGGGTCTGTCGAGATCCCAAAGACGCCAGGAATCCTCCAGGCGTGGAAGAGGTCGTGGCCAGAGGAAGGATCGCAAAGCGGATCTTTGACCCTCCCGCTGGTCCCCCTCCTTGTCCTCCCATTTCGTGCGATGCACTAAATTTAAGTTCTCCTCCAGTCGGAGGTCGTCTTTGTTTTTTTTGTCAAACCTGGGTTCAGGAGATTCCAGACCAGTGGGTTCTTGACATAGTGACTTCCGGCTACAAAATAGATTTTATTTTTCCCCCACGAGAGAAGTTCGTGTTGACCCATCTCCTGGCCCATCCCAAGCAGAAGAACCTGGAGGACTCCGTTCTCCAGTACTTACAGAAACAAGCCCTGGAAGAAGTCCCCTCTCACGAGCAGGGGCGGGGAGTTTATTCCCCCATTTTTCTAGTCCCAAAGCCTTCCGGAGATTGGTGCATGATAATAGATCTGCGCTATCTAAATCGCTTCATGCGGAAGAAGCGTTTTCGTATGGAGACCATTCGCTCCTTAGTCGCTATTTTAAATCCCGGCGACCTTATGGTCACGATAGACTTGAAGGACGCTTATCTCCACGTCCCAATTCATCCAGCGCATTGGAAATTCCTAAGAGTTGCGGTCTCCATACAGGGTGTAGTAAAGCGCTATCAGTTTGCTGTTCTACCCTTCGGCATCTCTTCCGCGCCCCACACTTTTACCAAGGTTGTGGCTCCCGTCGTTGCCAAGCTCAGGCTTCAAGGACTAGAAATCGTACCCTACCTAGACGATTGACTCCAGCAGTTACGCTGGCTAATAAACTGGGAGAAATCCCAAATCCTGCTGTCCACTACCAGAACCTTTCTGGGATTCCTGGTCGATTCTCAGAAGATGTCTCTCTCTCTCTCTCCAGAGAGAAAGGACAGAGTCATAAGAGCCGCTCAGTTCCTCATGGCACCTCGCCGTGTGTCCATCAGAACTCTTATGAAGATGTTAGGACACATGTCAGCGTCCGCGGAGGCAGTTCCGTGGGCCCTTTGGCATCTTCGTCCACTTCAGGAGGAAGTGTTGACCGTCTGGAATCGTAACCCCAAGGGGTTAGACAAGACGCACTCCCTGTCTGCTCAAGTCCGGTCCTCCCTCAGATGGTGGAGAGACCTATCAGATGGGAGGTCCTTGATTCAACCTCGTTGGATCGCGTTGACCACAGACGCCTCCCTTCTAGGTTGGGAAGCCCATCTGGAAGACAGTCCAGTACAAGGTATCTGGACTCTCAGGAGAGACTTCTCTCATCCAACATGAGAGAATTGAGAGCAGTGCGCCTAGCACTCTTCTCATTTTGCTCCTCTCATCCGCGAAAGGCGGTGAGAGTCCGTTCGACAACACGACAGTAGTCGCTTACATAAACAGACAGGGAGGCACGCGATCTCAACCTCTTCTTCAAGAAGCAGGTTTCATTCTCGCTTGGGCAGAGCACTGTCTATCTCACCTTTCCGCAGTTCACATCAGAGGAGATCTCAACATAGTTGCAGATCGTCTGAGTCGCGGTCTGCCAATTCCAGGCGAATGGTCCTTGAACAAGGACATCTTCACCCAGATCACTCTCTGTTGGGGCATGCCGGAGATCGACTTGATGGCTACCCGGATGAACGCGAAGGTGGACAAGTTCTGCTCCCTTTACAAAGAGGACAGCCCTGTAGCGATAGACGCTCTGTCCATACCTTGGAAGTTCAGGCTGGCTTACATCTTCCCTCCACTTTCCATGATACAGCAATATATGGCATGAAGAGAAGAAGAAAGGCGCTCATAGGGTGAGTGTGTTTAGAATTTGTTTGTTTAGCTTGTGTTTTAGTTGTGCTCACCTTGTGCTGTTCCTCTCAATGTTTTGTAGGTGGGAGGAGGAAGGTGAATGCAACCGGACTAGAGGAGCTGAGGGGGACCAGTCGGTGCTGCCGGATTTGGTCACCTTACGTGGGAGCCACCCCAACAGTTCAGGTGGAGAAATACCAGAAGAATACGTGCCAGAGCGAGGCGACGTGTATACCAGAAGGGCGCACAATGACAACCGGGTCCTCTCAAGCAAAAAGAAGAAACCCTTTATTGGCAAAGACTACGCGTTTCGGGGTTCTTGCGACCCCTTTTTTCAAGTTAGGTAGTGAGAGCGTCCCACGTGCATCAGGACTGCTCCACACAGCAAGCAAAATAGAAATTCCTCGTACACCTCACCGTACGTTGGATCAAACCCATCTACTCAGACCTGAAAAAAGGGGTCGCAAGAACCCCGAAACGCGTAGTCTTTGCCAATAAAGGGTTTCTTCTTTTTGCTTGAGAGGACCCGGTTGTCATTGTGCGCCCTTCTGGTATACACGTCGCCTTGCTCTGGCACGTATTCTTCTGGTCTTTCCATGATACCACGGGTATTGACGAAAATCAAGCAAGACCAGACCCCGGTCATAGAAATAATACCCTTCTGGCCGAAGAGGTCTTGGTTTACCCAGCTCATGAGGATGAGTCAGGGCGATTACTGGAAGCTTCCCCCAGTGCAGGACCTGGTGTATCAGGACACAGGTCCCTGCCTAGATCTGAGGAGACTCAGTCTGACAGCCTGGAGATTGACAGGACCCTGCTAGAAGCTAGTGGGCTCTCTGCGGCTGTCTTGAGAACTATCTCCCACTCCCGGACGGAGTCTACAAAGAAGGTCTACTCAAGGATTCAGAAGATATTTCTTCAGTGGTGTGCTGTCAAAGAGGTAGTTCCCTCAGATCCTCCTCTTTCAGCTATTCTACAGTTTCTGCAGGACGGCCTAGACAAGGGTCTAAGCCCGTCAACACTCAGAGTTCATACCAGTGCTCTTTCTGCCTTTTTAGGCAGACCGCTATCTCAAGACCCCCTACTCAGGAGGTTCCTTAAAGGAGCTGAAAGACTGAAACCTAGAATCCTGAGGCAGATCCCACAGTGGGATCTATCTGTTGTTCTTAAGGGGCTATCCTCTCCCCCCTTTGAACCCTTGGAATCGGTACACCTTAGGTTCCTATCCCTAAAGGTCACGTTCCTACTAGCCATAACATCGGCTAAAAGGATTGGAGAGTTACAGGCGCTAGGACTGTGTCCTGTTGAGATTTTTGCCGTCCTTTACTCCTAAGGTCCCAACGTTTACTAACTGTAATCAGACCATCTCCTTACCGGTATTGTGTTCCGTTCCATCATCTCCTGAAGAAGAAGCTCTTCACTCCCTGGACATTACCAGATGCCTCAAGATCTATCTGGATAGGACTTCGGACTTCAGAAAAACTGAACACCTGTTGATATTTTTTGCAGGACGGAACAAGGGCCTAAAGGCTTCCAAACCATCTTTGAGTAGATGGGTTAAGGAAGCGATCAGCGAAGCTTTTCTCGCTCAGAGGGTATCACCTCCATTCTTTGTTACTGCCCATTCTACAAGGGCAGTATCCACCTCCTTTTCTGAAAGGAGCCTAGTCCCTCTGGACCAGATCTTTGCGGCAGCCTCATGGAGCTCCCATAGCACTTTTATTAAACATTACCGTCTAGACTCTAGACGTTCTGATCGGGCTGTGTTCGGGCGTAAAAAAAAAAAAATAATTTTTTTTTTTCATTTATTTATTGAAGGAGTCTTTTCCTTCATACATAAGTGGGCTAACGTTATATACTTTACCCTCCCAAAATTTGTTGGGCTACTCGCTAAGTCCCCAGTTGTGCTGCTGTAGGACGTAAGGGAAGCGTCAATTTTGACGTAAATTTGTTTTCCCTTAGTCCTATCAGCAGCACACAAATTTCCCCCCCTTTTTATGTTGTATATGTTCTTGATATAAAGCACTGACTCTAGGGCGGACTGCCCTTTATAGGGGGGGGGGGGTTGATTAATTAATTAATTATTACTTGCTAGGAGATTTTTTTCTCAGCAAAAATTCCGCTGTCCTATTTGTTCACAGGGGAGAAATCCCCACTTGTGCTGTTGATAGGACTAAGGGAAAACAAATTTACGTCAAAATTGACGCATATGTATTTGCGAAAATTTGAGAATGTTTTATCTCCATAAACATACATTTGAATGTTACAAGCGTGTGAAATATACTAATAGCTGAAATGTAATGTACAATAACTTACTGTGATCAGGATATCTTTCTCCTCTCTGGTGAAATTGTTTCCAACCATCTTTATTCGCATGGTTCGCATTCACCAACAAGACTTGTTGTAACGGCTCCCAGGAAGAAGCCACGCCCGTGCGTTTTTGACGATTGCCGACTACTGAAGTTGAATACCATCTGTATGCACACGAATATTTCTATGAAAATTATTCACATTATAGTCGATTTGTACGGATACAGTACTACAAATACGATTGGCTTGTTCGAATTAGCGAATATGGCGAATGCAAATATATCGCTATATTCACTAATTCAAAAAAAGCATATGCAATAGGAAAGTTGCCTATAGACAGCTCTAAGTTGGATGCGCAATGCGAAAATATTACTACCTTATTTTTAATTTTTTTTGCAATAAACAGAAAAATGACTAAGTATTCTACTTATTGAAAAAAAAAATTACGTAATTTTTTTCGCATTGCGCATCCAACTTATAGCATTCGTTAATGCTAGCAAGCCAATAGGAAAGTTGCCTTTATATCCCATTCAAAGTTCAATTCGCATTACGCAAATACATTTTTTGCATATTATTCACGATAACTAAAATAATGATGAATATTCGATTTCTGCGAATATATGACGAATATTCATTCGAATATTTGCGATATATCGCAAAATCGAATATAATATGGCACCTGCCGCTTATCACTACTGTGAACCTGTGCACCACTACTTTCCGGGCAGGTAGGTTCCTATCAAGCGGGTGGTCTACCCCTGGCACGTTTGGCTACCCTACTGACTCCAGGCCACCCTAGCGACTTGCTGGCTCTGCCGCTGCCTCACGTGCAAGCTGCCACCCTCTTATCCCAATGATGATGAAGCCCCTAATTCACACGGCTCTCAAGTGCAATTAGCTAGATCATCATCGAGCACTGTCTTCATGTCACTGATGTCCTCCTCAATGGTCTCAGGGTCACAACATCAGCTCCACGTCACTCTACTCATCACTACTTGCTCTCCTAGCAGAGGAAGCGGCGGATGTCTCCTCCACATCTTGTCTGGCCAGTAGCTGTTGACTGTCCTTTAGTAGCTCGTCCTCGCTGTATAGTGGGGCTGAGCCCACAGCATATAATACTTCTCTGGCTGAGGGAACAGAAAAGGACAGAGGCAGGTAAAGGACAGGTGAGGGCACATGGCCTGCTCCTGGGCCATGCCAACTAAGGGTTGTATCTGACGAACCTACTGCCTCTTGGCTGGGGGTGTCTGATGTCACTTGCGATGAAGTCGAAGATCGAGTGAACTATTCAAGAACCTCTGGGTTGCTGGTCAAGACACGACCGCTAGATGACACCGGGAGCTCAGGCGTCTCGCTGTGACCACTGCTGCCATGCCCTCTTACTCTGTTTTGACCTCTGCCTGCACAGAAAACATTTAGGCCTCTGCGCTGCCCCTCCCCTGTGCAAGGCTTGGCACTTCTCTGACATACTGTTAGATCAAGTAATCAAATGTTAGATCAAATATTTTTTATTTTGCCACTAATACACCGCAAACAGGGCTTTAGAATATATCACTGCACTGCTTAACGGCAATTAGGCTCTACGTTTTTTTCAACTTTTACACAACACTAATGCCTGTTTCAGAAGGGCATCGCGGGTGAGGGCCGGATGCGATGCGGGAAACCCGCGCAAGTAGGGACCCAATTTCAGTCAGTTTTGACTGCGATTGCATTCTGTTGTTCAGTTTTTTCCGCGTGAGTGCAATGCATTTTGCACACGCGTGAGAAAAAACTGAATGTGGTACCCAAACCTGAACTTCTTCATTGAAGTCCAGGTTTGGGTTAGGTGTTGAGCAGATTGTATTATTTTCCCTTATAACATGGTTATAAAGGAAAATAATAGCATTCTTAATATGGAATACTTACTTAAATGTGGCTTAAGGGGTTAAAAAAAAGAAAACAATTAACTCACCTCATCTTATAGATCGCACAGCCGAGGATCATCTTCTTTCTTTTTCTTTAAGGACCTGCAAAAGGACCTTTAATGACGTAATCACGCTCTCCACGTGGTGAGCGCAGTGATGTCAGCGCAGGTCCTGCTGAATGAAGATAGAAGGATTCCTATATCTTTATTAAGCAGGACCTGCGCTGACGTCACCGCGCCATTGAAGTGCATGGGTCCAGATTCAGCGCGGATGCAATGCGTTCACATCATGCATTGCACCCACGCAGAATTCTCACCCGTGTGAAAGGGGCCTAAAGGCTTTTCAACAGATAAGTGCAACGCTGAACGGCAAATATATTTTTATTTCACCACTAATACACAGCAAACAGGGCTTTAGAATATATCACTTCACCGTTGAATGGCAATTAACTCCTAATTTTTTTCTACTTTTACACAACTCAAAAGGCTTTTCAACAGATAAGTGCAACGCTGAACAGCAAATATATTTTTATTTCGCCAATAATACAAGGTAAACTGTGCTTTAGAATATGTCACTGCACCACACAAGGGCAAATTATTTTTCTTTTGCCACTAATGCACTGCAAAAAAGGCTTTACAACATATAACTGCACCGCACAAGGGCAAATAAGACGTACTGTAGAAATATTTCCTTGTAATGAACCCTGTTAATGGCTGTATCAAACAGCACTTACACCCCAATAACATGAACAGTTTGCTGGAATGACAGAGCTGCTTAATGCCAATTTAGATCCCCAGTCAGTGCACCAAGGTGTAATAGGATTGTTCCTATTACCCAGTCTGTAACCTCCCCTACTGAACCCTGTTCTACATAAATGCTGTGGAAAGATTCCTCCCTATCCTTTCCCTGCACTTAAAAATATTTTTTTCACCACAATTAATTTTTTCCTATCACTGTCCCTAGCGCCTGCAGACATCTCTCCCTGCAATAAGTACACTGGTAAATGGCAGAATCTAAGATGGCTGACGATATTTATAGGGCTGTGACATCACAGGGCTGGCTGGCTGCATGCATGGCATTATGGGTGATCCCGCCTTACCAGAGTTCCTTTCTCCATGTCCTCACCATGGAGCAGCCATTTTAGGAAAAAATGTGATTTGTTACCACGAAGCATGAGGAAATTCAGATTCGGTGCAAATCGAATAATTCCTGAAATTCGGATCTAATTCCACTTCTGCAACTTCGATTTGCTCATCTGAAGTTGTCAGTATAGCTTTTTCTGTTCTAAGCAATATTTTCTATACATACTGTCCAGAAATGTTTAAGATTACAAGTAATTCAACACATTACTGCTTGTCAAAATGTAAAAAAGTGAAAAACAAAAAATCTTTTGGCAAGTGTTAATGGAATACTTTGCAAATCCATTTGCTGGATGGCATTTTATAGAAAATGGAAAAATTGCAATTATCACCTTAAAACACTGCACAGTGATATAATTAAAACATCACCCCAGGTATTTGTAACATTATGTTCTCTTAAATAATAATGCATTTGTAGCTGCTATTGCATATTGTCTGCTAATTAGAGGACAAAGTCTGATCTGGACAGAGAAATTAGAACGCTCAAAGCAAAAAAGATGTTTGTCAGGTGAAGGGTTCATTTCTCTATTATGGGTTTTATGGAAGAACTGTGAAGGACCTCTCTATTAAAGATAAATCTATCTGCGGTATTGACCCCTCAAACCTGATGATAACAGTTGAGCAAATCGAAGTCAAATGAATTGACTTTCAGGAAAAATTCGATTCACTGTGATGGTGAAGTTCCTCACGCTTCGTGGTAACTTATCAATTTTCCCTGAAATGGTGGTAAAAACAAAATAAATACATACCCACCTTATCCATTTGCACGTGAAGAGGTCACCGCGGTCATCTTGATAGAAGATACCGTGCAAAATCTTGTTTGTGACTTATGACGTCACCCAACCGGCCAGAGTAATGATGTCATATGTCACAGTGGAAGATTTTGTGTGGTGTCTTCAATCAAGATGCTCTCGATGGCTTCTACTCGTTTGGTTCCGTTTGGTTGTGTCCCCATCGTGGTCAGAAAACGCTGCAAGCAGCGTTTTTCTGTCCGTGATGTGGTGCAGAGCAAGAGAAAATGGATCCATCCCCCATTGACTTTCAATGATGTTTAAGACGGATCCGTCATGGCTATAGAAGACATAATACAACTAGATCCGTTCATGACAGATGCATGCGGTTGTATTATTGTAACGGAAGCATTTTTTCAGATCCAAAAATGCTAATGCCTAACCTGTCTACTTCTACTGTTATTGGGGTGTCCACCTTGTTTAATAGATAATCATTTCCATTAGTCCTTGATTCTCAAATTCTGGGGAATAACCGGTCTAGTTCTGCTGTTATTGTGGTGTCCACATTGTTTAATAGATAACCAATTCTATTAGGCCTTGATTCTCAAACTGGGATGAATAAGCTTTCTAATTCTACTGTTATTGTCGTGTTTAAATTGTTTAATAAATAAACAGTTCTATATTAGGCCTTGATTATCAAATTGGGGTGAATAACCCTTCTTGTTCTACTGTTATTGGTGTATCCACATTGACATTGAAGAACTTATTTTACATATACAGTTAGCGTTACTGAACAGTATATCCAACAGACAGTTGCCAGTGCCCTCCAAGTGGCAAAAATGTTGATGTAGCTGGCACAAAAAGCAGCATAAGAAAGGGTGGTGGTAGTAGCAGCCGCAGCAACAGGCCAGATCTGACACTGTCGTCTAGCAGTCCTGTTTTGACAATCAATCCCGCTGTACTTGAATGGTTGACTCGGTCTTCAACATCATCTCAACTGACATCACACACACAAAGCCAGGAGATGGTGGGTTCTTCTTACACCACACTTAGTTTGCATGGCCCAGGAACAGCTCTGTGCCCTCAACTGTTCTAACCCAGCATCTTTACTTTGCTGCTCGTTCTGCCATCGGCTCTGCTCCGCTTTTCAGTGAGGGCGAGCAAATTGAGGACAGTCAGCAGCTACTGGCCAGCCCAGATTTGGAGGAGAAGTCCACTGCTTCATCCTGTAGGAGTGAAAGTAGCAATGATGACAGTCATGTGGGAGCAGGGGTTGGCTAGAGATGACGAATCACAATAAAAAACGGCTATTTCCTGGCTGCTGAGAGCCTTTATAATGGTGTAGAACACTGTGCATTGCAGTATCATGCATAGGGAGTCTTCTTTGGTAGTGAAATAATACTCCGTATGACATGCAGATGACAGGTGTTGCTCCTAGAATCACTGCACACTTCACTTATTTGGGCAGTCACAGGGCCAAAACTGACCAAATAACTCAGCATGAACTCAGCATTACAGGTCGATGTTAACGCCAAGAAGAAACACACTTCTTTTACACTATCGTCAGCTGCTTAAACATAGATGTCTACAGATCCTGTTCTATTAAACACTTAAACAAGTAGAGCCCCCCGACAGAGTGGGGAGGGTGTCAGCAGTAAGTTTGTGTTGACATCACTGTTTATTCTGCCCTTCCTCTGATTGATCAGAATAATAACCCACAAAAAACGGATCCTGTCTGTGGAGCATCCACCTTAACTCAGTCAGCATTTAGTCAGTAATCCATCAGTATTGGTAATTAGAGTTGAGCGCAACACCTGGATGTTCGGGTTCAAGAAGTGCGGCCAAACTTCCCGAAAATGTTCGAAGTCAATGGGTACCCAAACTTATGGGCACTAAAAAGGCTGTAAAATAGCCCAGGAAATGGCTAGAGGACTGCAAAAGGCACCAAAATGTAGGTAAATCCCCGGCAAACAAATGTGGATAGGGAAATGACTTAAAATAAAATAAAATAAATAAAAACTAACCAATATCAATTGGCAACTTGGAGGAGGAGGAGGTGGAATAGGAGGTTGGGGTGGCATCAGGTGGGAATGCTATGGGAGATGATGTTCTCATCACAGCCAAAAAGGATTCATGTCTGCTTGCAGGGCCACAGGACTCATTCACAGACTCAGGGCCATGGCACCCGCAAAGAGGAGAGCGGTCCCGTAACAGCAACACAGGCCTCAGGTCAACCTGCAATGGAACAGGCCATTATCATTTATGTAGGACCCTGACACCCAGACAGAGGAGAGGTCATTTGACAGTAAAAAGAGTTTAATGTCTCTCACCCAGACAGCAAGCAATTAAACGAAATATAGGCCACTGACACCCAGACAATGGGGCAGTCATTAGACAGTAAAAAGAGTTTAATATCTCCCACCAAGACAACAAATGATTAAACAACATATAGGCCCCTGATACCCACACAATGGGGCTGTCATTAGACAGTAAAAAGTGTTAAATGTCTGCCACCAAGACAGCAAGCAAGTACGTGAAAGTTAGGCCCCTGACAGCCAGACAGAGGAGAGAGGTCCCATAGCAGGAAAGGAGGCATCATGTCACCCACCAACGGAGAAGGCCACTTTTAGTTATTTAGGCCCCAGCACCCAGACAGAGGAGAGAGGTCCCAAAGCAGGGAATCAGGCTTCATGTCACCCACCAATGGAGATGGCCACTTTCAGATATTTAGGCCCCTGGCACCCAGACGGAGGATAGGTTCATTAAACTTTGGGTTGCACCGCAAAATAATGGTAAAATTTAAAAAATAGGATTCAATAAAGAAGTGCCCTGGAGTACAAGAATATATGGTTAAGGGGAGGTAGTTATAAATGTCTATTCTGCACAAGGGATGGACAGGTCCTGTGGGATCCATACCTGGTTCATTTTTATGAATGTCAGCTTGTTCACGTTGTCTGTGGACAGGCGGCTGCGTTTGTCAGTAATGACGCCCCCTGCCTTGCTGAATACACGTCCAGACAATATGCTGGCCGCTTGGCAGGCCAGCACCTCCAAGGCATAAAAGGCTAGCTCTGGCCACATGGACAATTTGGAGACCCAGAAGTTGAATGGGGCCGAACCATCCGTCAGTACATGGAGTGGTGTGCACACGTACTGTTTCACCATGTTAGTGAAATGCTGCCTCCTGCCAACATGTTCCGTATCAGGTGGTGGTGCAGTTAGTTGTGGCTTGGTGACAAAACTTTTCCACATCTCTGCTATTCTAACCCTGCCCTGAGAGGAGCTGGCCGTGACACAGCTGCATTGGCGACCTCTGCATTGCGCTTCTACTTGTTCCCCTGTGACATTTGGGAATGCTCTCAGTAGCGCGTCTACCAACGTGCGCTTGTACTCGAGCATCTTCCTATCACGCTCCAGTGCAGGAAGTAAGGTGGGCACATTGTCTTTGTACCAGGGATCCAGCAGGGTGGCAACCCAGTAGTCCGCACACGTTGAAATGTGGGCAACTCTGCTGTCGTTGCGCAGGCACTGCAGCATGTAGTTGCTCATGTGTGCCAGGCTGCCCAGAGGTAAGGACAAGCTGTCCTCTGTGGGAGGCGTATCGTTATCGTACTCCGTTTCACCCCAGCCACGCACCAGTGATGGGTCCGAGCTGCGTTGGGTACCATTCCGCTGCGAACATGCTTCATCCTCATCCTCCTCCACCTCCCCCTCAGCCTCCCCATCTTTCCAGTAGTGGGCCCTGGCTGGCTACATTTGTACCTGGCCTCTGCTTTTGCAAAAAATGACCCTCTGAGCCACTTCTATGAGACTGGCCTGAAAGTGCTAAAAATGACTCTTCTTCCTCCTCCTCCTCCTCCTGGGCCACCTCCTCTTCCATCATCGCCATAAGTGTTTATTCAAGGAGACATAGAAGGGGTATTGTAACGCTCATAATGGCGTCATCTCCACTGGCAATGTTGGTGGAGTACTCGAAACAGCGCAACAGGGCACACAAGTCTCGCATGAAGGCCCAGTCATTGGTGGTGAAGTGGTGCTGTTCCGCAGTGTGACTGACCCGTGCGTGCTGCAGCTGAAACTCCACTATGGCCTGCTGCTGCTCGCACAGTCTCTCCAGCATGTGCAAGGTGGAGTTCCACCTGGTGGGCATGTCGCATATGAGGCGGTGAGCGGGAAGGCTGAAGTTATGCTGTAGCGCACACAAGCGAGCAGCGACAGGATGTGAACGCCGGAAGCGCGCACAGACGGCCCGCACTTTATGCAGCAGCTCTGACATGTCGGGGGAGTTGTGAATGAACTTCTGCACCACCAAATTCAGCACATGCACCAGGCAAGGGATGTGCGTCAAACCGGCTAGTCCTAGAGCTGCGACGAGATTTTGCCCATTATCGCACACCACCAGGCCGGGCTTGAGGCCCACCAGCAGCAACCACTCGTCTGTCTGTTGTTCAATACCCACCCAAAACTCCTGCGTGGTGTGGGGCCTGTCCCCCAAACATATGAGTTTCAGAACGGCCTGCTGACATTTACCCCGGGCTGTGCTGAAGTTGGCGGTGAAGTTGTGTGGCTGACTGGATGATCAGGTGGAAGAAGGAAGGAGGAAGCCGAGTAGGAGGAGGAGGCTACAGGAGGCAAAGAATGATGCCCTGCGATCCTTGGCGGCGGAAGGACGTGCGCCAAGGAACTCTCTGCCTGGGGCCCAGCCGCCACTACATTTACCCAGTGTGCAGTTAGGGAGATATAGAGTCCCTGGCCGTGCTTACTGGTCCACATATTTGTGGTTAGGTGGACCTTGCCACAGATGGTGTTGCGCAGTGAACACTTGATTTTATCGGATACTTGGTTGTGCAGGGAAGGCACGGCTGTCTTGGAGAAGTAGTGGCGGCTGGGAACAACATACTGTGGGACAGCCATCGCCATCAGATGTTTGAAGCTGTCTGTGTCCACCAGCCTGAATGACAGCATTTCAAAGGCCAGTAGTTTAGAAATGCTGGCATTCAGGCCCAGGCTCAAGGGTGGGTAGGTGGGAATTTAAGCTTTCTCTCCAAGGTCTGTGAGATGGAGAGCTGAACGCTGCCGTGTGACATGGTGGAGATGCTTGGTGACGGAGGTGGTGGTGTTGGTGGCACATCCTCTGTTTGGTGGGCGGCAGATGCCAACATTCCTCCTGAGGCATCAGCAGAAGAGGGAGCAGGGGGAGCCTGTGTGAGTTCCTTGTTTTTAAGGTGTTTACTCCACTGCAGTTCATGCTTTGCATGTAGATGCCTGGTCATGCAGGTTGTGCTAAGGTTCAGAACGTTAATGACTCGCTTTAGGCTCTGATGGCACAGCGTGCAAACCACTCGGGTCTTGTCGTCAGCACATTGTTTAAAGAAGTGCCATGCCAGGGAACTCCTTGAAGCTGCCTTTGGGGTGCTTGGTCCTCCCAGTAGCAGGCGAACTCTCTTGGCAGCGGCTGTTCTGCTTTTACCCCCTGCTCCCTCTTTTGCTACGCTGTTGGCTCCATCTCACCACTGCCTCTTGCTCTGAACTATAAAAGTCAGTGGCACGACCTTCATTCCATGTAAGGTCTAGGACCTCATTGTCCACAGCATCGTCTTCCACACAGACCTCCTGTTTGGTCTGCACACTGCAAAAAGATGCAGCATTTGGCACCTGTGTTTCGTCATCATCAGCAGAGACGTGCAGACTCTGATGAGGTGGTATTTCAGTGTCCTCATCATCAGGAAACATAAGTGGTTGTGCGTCAGTGCATCCTATGTCTTCCACCACTGGGGAAGGGCTAGGTGGATTCCCTTGGGAAACCCTGCCAGCAGAGTCTTCAAACAGCATAAGAGACTGCTGTATAACTTGAGGCTCAGACAGTTTCCCTGATATGCATTGGGGTGATGGGACAGACTGATGGGCTTGGTTTTTAGGCACCACCTGTGCGCTTTCTGCAAAAGACTGGGTGGGAGATAATGTTTTGAACGTGCTGGATGCACTGTCGGCCACCCAATTGACTAGCGCCTGTACTTGCTCAGGCCTTACCATCCTTAGAACGGCATTGGGCCCCATTAAATATCGCTGTAAATTTTGGCGGGTACTGGAAGCTGAGGTAGCTGGTTCACTAGGACGTGTGGCTGTGGCAGAACGGCCACGTTCTCTCCCAGCACCAAAGGGTCCACTAACAACACCACGACCATGTCCGCGTCAATTACTAGATGTTTTCCTCATTGTTACCATTCACCACAATAAGAAAAAAATTATTTGGTCCAATGTATTGAATTCAAATTCAGGCCAACACTATCTGGCTATCTATTTATGTACCATATTACACTAATCCAGGCACAGCAGTAACCACAGATTTAGGGGAATATCAATTGTAGGCCTAGTATTTAGGCCCTGGATGAAAGGTATCCTTTTACAGACAGATTTACACTTGGAGATGCACAGTAGTGTGTGAAAAAATATATAGGATTATGCTTTCGGCACTTGTATTTTAACACTATGTGTAATATACCCCCTTTTTTTTTATATATAATTTTCCTTTATTTTAATCATCTCAAAAGATACAGTTTGTAAAGAAAACAGAATTATAAAATCATCCCCAACCCACTCCAGAAGCACCCCCCGCCCCCCACCTTGCAGAGAAAAAAAAAAGGGGGGAAACCGGGCAAATTAACCGTGTCCCATTCCTTCCAGATATTGCCCCACTTTAAGTAAGACCCTCTTTGTCTATACATAATCCTCTCATAGCTTTTTACCTTCTCGACTAGACCTAACCAGTTGTTACAATCTGGAGCAGAGGAGGAGCACCATCTTCTGGATATAAGAAGCCTGGCTAGGAACATCACTTTGATCAGCAGTCGGCGTTTCATAGGCTGACAATTAACCTCCGATAGATCCCCCAAAACCCATATCTTGGGAGACAAGGGGATGTCAATACTACCTCTCCGAGCCAAAGTGGTTTGAACCATTCTCCAATACCTACTCACCATCGGGCAATCCCAGAACAGATGTAAAAGATCTGCCCCGGGGTCACCACAGCGGGGGCAGTCAGAGGAGGCTCTAAATCCTCTCCTATGAAGCCATAAGGGTGTAATATACCCCTTAACGGAAAGAAATACACTTAAAGATGCAAAACAGTGTGTGCAAATGTAGAGGATTATGCTGTATTTTAACACTTACTGTAATATACCCTTTAACGGAAAGAAATACACTTGGAGATGCACGCTGAGTGTAATATACCCTTTTACGGACAGATTTACACTTGACCTGCAACAGCCGGAACACCAGATTTTGGGTATTGCTACTTTGGCAATTGAATTTCACCCCAGAAAATAATATATCCTTTAACGGACACTATGAAACTTGTACAGTCAAAGCTGGAACACCAGATTTACAGTATTGCTATTTTTGACACTGAATTTCACCCCATAACAAACTATATCCTTTGCCGGACACTATTAAACTTGGCTAGCCACATCTGGAACACCAGATTTACGGTATTTCTATTTTTGCAACTGAATTTCACCCCAGAAAATAATATATCCTTTGCCAGACACTATTAAACTCGGCCAGCCACAGCTGAAACCACAGATTTAGGGGATTGCTATTTTGGCAATTGAATTTCACCCCAGAACAAAATATATCCTTTGCGAGACACTATGAAACTTGTCCAGTCACAGCTGGAACACCAGATTTACTGTATTTCTATTTTGGAAACTGAATTTCACCCCAGAAAATAATAAATCCTTTTCCTGACACTATTGAACTTGGCCAGCCACTGCTGGAACACCAGATTTACGATATTACTTTTTTTGGCAATTGAATGTCACCCCAGAACAAAATATATCCTTTGCCGGACACTATTAAACTTGGCCAGCCACAGCTGAAACCACTGATTTAAGGTATTGCTATTTTGGCAATTGAATTTCACCCCTGAAAAATATCAATCATTTGCCGAACAGTATTAAACTTAGCCAGCCACAGCTGGAACACCAGATTTAGGGGATTGCTATTTTGGCAATTTAATTTCACCACAGAAAAAAATCTGTCCTTTGCCAGATAGCAGACAGTATTACACTTGGCTAGCCACAGCTGGAACACCAGATTTAGGGGATTGCTATTTTGGCAATTGAATTTCACCCCTCAATGAAATATAGAAATGTCTATCCTGAGTTTCTAGGGGTGAAAATAAGCACAGCCAAGCCCCTGATGTAGCATATAGCAAAAAAAAAAAAAAAAAAACTAGTATTGATGGATTAATGGACTTGGTGGCAGCTTGTTCTGGTGCACCACAAGACACAAAATGGCCGCTGATCACCCCTGAAAAAAGTGACAGAAAAACGCTCTGTGTAGCCTAAAAACCAGTGAGCAATTAACTAGCAGAAGTTGAATGATTCACAGCTGTAGATCGATCACTTCCTTAGGTGTTTTTGCTGACTTTTCCCTGCCTAAAAGCGCCCTCACAGCAGCTACATCCTATCCTTACACTAATCAGAGCAGAGTGATGTGCGGCGCTAAGTTACTCCAGCTTAAATAGAGGCTGGGTCACATGCTGCACTTGGCCAATCACAGCCATGCCATTAGTAGGCATGGCTGTGATGATTTCTTAGGGCAAGAAGTAAAACGCTAGCTGATTGGCTGCTGTGCAGCCCTTCAGAAAGTGGGAAGAAATCGCCGAACAATGGACCAGAACTTTTTTGAAAATGTTCAGGTCCTGGTCCGTGTCCCGAATACCCCAAAATTCGGTACCAACCCGAACTATACAGTTTGGGTTCGCTCATCCCTATTGCTAATGCCAAATGAAAAACAAATAGGAGTGGATCCAAAAGAGAGATGACACGTTAACCGAATATTTGCATGTCTTCTGTGTTTTGTACCCATTCCTGCTTTTGGCTACCAAATCACAAACTTATTCTGATGGGACCATACAGACCTTACAGCTGCTACACAGAGAGGATATATTGTGCATACCATTTTTCCTTCCTTCTGACAGATCAGAAAAAGGGTCAAATAAAACATGATGTCAGCCAAGCCAAAAAGGAAAAATAGTGGCCTAGTCATGAAATGGCGAGGGTGGGAACAGTATGAGAAGTACACAGAGTTGCACTATAATAGAGTGGTCAGATGGAAACAGCATGAGGAGACCACAGAGAGGCACAATGACAGAATCTGGAGGTGGCGGCAGCAGCATCAGGAGGTCACAGAGTGGCACAATGACAGAGTGTGGAGGTGGCAGCAGCATAGGGAGGCCACAGAGTGGCACAATGACAGAGTGGGGAGGTGGCGGCAGCATCAGGAGGTCACAGATTGGCACAATAACAGAGTCTGGAGGTGGATGCAGCATCAGGAGTAGGTCACAGAGTGGCACGACAACAGAGAGTGGTGGTGGGTGGCAATAACAGTACCCGCTGATGATAGTGGGTGTAAGAAGGAGCAATTGGCATCATATGTGTTGCATCAGGCAGGTTCCAGCATCAGATAATAGCTGAGGCAGGTAGCCTGAAGAAACAGGTCTCTTTTGTCAAGTTTTGGGTGAGGCAGCAAGGATTATCTAATCTGATGCATCAGGCATTGTTGGGTGGAAATACTGGCTGATCCATGCCTGATTCATCTTGACAAAGGTCAGTCTCTCCACATTTTGGGTGGACAAGCGATTACTTCTTGGGTTAACTATGGCCCCTGTAACGGCCACCCAGGTTGGGAGAGGCTGTGCTGTGGAGTATTCCCTATATTCCATCCGCTGGATCCTTGTAGAGAGGGAGAAACAGAACTCTTAAAAGAACTAGTGATTAAGCTGGAAACCGGTACCCTTCAATAACGAGACGAAGCTACATATTGAGAGTTAAGCAGGACCAGTTTAATGACCACACAAGCATTTCCTTTTATGCACATTTTCTAACAAGGTTACCACCCACGTGGTACCACCAAGGTTGCCACCCAACCAGAGGGGCCCCCTTGGCAGTGGCGCTGTACTTTGGCCCCCTTGGCAGTGGCGCTGTACTTTGGCCCCCTTGGCAGTGGCGCTGTACTTTTCCCTTTATAAGATGCAGTGCATCTTATAAAGGGAATACTAGTAAGCGCTTCCATAATGCAAGTGCTCACTAGTATGCAGGAGGAGGAGGCGGGGGTGAAGGGCTGTGAAGGCTGTACTTACGCCTCCTCCTGCTTGTTCTTCTCATGGCTCCCTGCTGCTGTATGTCCTGGCTGCCTGCAGCGTCAGGACATACAGAGCGCACTCTGACCTGACTCTGCAGAAGGTCAGGTAACTGTGTAGCATGGGCCCTGAGAAGACAGCCAGGACAGGGAGAGTGGCGGCAAGAGTGGTAAGTGACTATTAGTTTACAGTCTAATCTGAGGTCTGATATGGAGGTCTTATTGGGGGTCTGGAGAGGTCTAATGGGGAGTATGGAGGTCTTACTTGGGTCTGAAGTGGTCTGACTGGGGGTCTGGAGAGGTCTCTCAGGGGGTCTGGAGGTCTAATAGGGGGTCTGGAGGTCTCACTGGAGCTCTGAAGAGGTCTATTTGAGGGTCTGGAGGTCTTAATGGGCGTGTGGAGTGGTCTGACTGGGGGGGTCTGGAGTGGTCTGACTGGGGCATCTGCAGAGGTGTAATGGGTGTCTGGAGGTCTGACTGGGGTTCTGGAGAGTTCTAATGGGTGGGTCTGGAGGTCTGACGAGGGTCTGGATAGGTCTAATGGGCGGTCTGACTGGGGGTCTGGAGAGGTCTAATGGGGGGTCTGGAGTTCTGACTGGTGGTCTGCAGAGATCTAATGGGGGTCTGGGGGTCTGATTGGGGGCCTGGAGTTCAAATGGGGGTCTGATTGGGGGCCTAAAGGTCTAATGGGGGTCTAGAGGTATGATAGGGGTCTGGAGAGGTCTAATGGGGGTCTGGAGGTCTGACTGGGGGTCTGGAGAGGTCTAATGGGGGTCTGGGGGTCTGATTGGGGGCCTGGAGGTCTAATGGGGGTGTTATTGGGGGTCTAGAGGTCTAATGGGGGTCTTATCTGAAGTTTGATATTGGTTCGGGGTCTAAAATGGAGGTCTAATGGGGGTCTGATCTGAGGTCTTAAACTGGGGTCTGACATAGAGCTCTAAAGGGGGTTTGGTCTGAGATGGGGGGGGGATCTCATTTAGGGTTTTATATGGGTCTGATCTAAAAGGGGTATTTTTTTGTTCTGGCGCACAATATAAAGGGGTGTTTTGGTACTGACGCTCTGTGTGGTACCAGTATTTTCAGGGGGACTGTTTATGCAGGACAATATTGGGGAGCACAGTGGACACCGTATTAGGGGTGGCAGAATGGGGTGTTGAGAAGGCGGGAGGATGACGAAAAAGTAGGAAAGTAAGATGTCTGTTTGTTAAACGCTGCAGAGATGAGGCACGGCCGAAAAAGTCACCATGGCGGTCTGCTTTGACAGGAGAAGAAGAGGAAAGAGAATGTACAGGGTGGGCCATTTATATGGATACACCTTAATAAAATGGGATGTTTGGTGATATTAACTTCCTGTTTGTGGCACATTAGTATATGTGAGGGGGGAAACTTTTCAAGATGGGTGGTGACCATGGCGGCCATTTTGAAGTCGGCCATTTTGAATCCAACTTTTGTTTTTTCAATAGGAAGAGGGTCATGTGACACATCAAAATTATTGGGAATTTCACAGGAAAAACAATGGTGTGCTTGGTTTTAACGTAACTTTATTCTTTCATGAGTTATTTACAAGTTTCTCTTTATTTACAGCCATTCACATGTCGCCCAGGTTAACACGTGGGGAGCGGATAGAAATTGTGTTGATGTCTGGTGAACGCAGTAACCGGGTCATTGCAGCAGATTTCAATGCAAGACATCCTACGAGACCACCCATCTCCCATGCTACAGTTAGCAAACTGCTTGCTAAGTTTCGTGAAACTGGTTCAGTGTTGGATTTGCCAAAATGTGGACGCATGAAATCTGTCACTAATGAAGAAACATCAGTGGCTGTCCTAGCTTCATTCAGCAAGAGCCCACAGCGTAGCACTCGCCGCATGTCACTGGAGAGTGGCATTAGTCGAACATCCCTTCGGCGGATATTAGCTACTCACAAATGGCACCCTTACAAATTCCAGCTACTGCAGCATCTCAATGAGGATCTGCGCACTGAATTTGCAGAATGGGCAAAACAAAAATTGGAACAGGACCCTCAGTTTACGCAAAAGATTATGTTCAGTGATGAGGCAAACTTTTATGTGAATGGTGAAGTTAACGAACAAAACCACCGCTATTGGTCTGACACTAACCCACATTGGATAGATTCCTCCAAGACTGTTGGAACAAAAAAATTGATGGTATGGTGTGGTATATGGGGTACAAAGATAGTGGGGCCATTCTTCATCAATGGAAACCTCAAGGCCACTGGATATGCGAAATTGCTACATGATGATGTGTTTCCCTCTTTATGCACTGAAGCTGGCACGTTCCCTGAGTTTTTTCAGCAAGACGGTGTACCACCACATTATGGGTGTCAGGTCCGCGTATTCCTAGATGAACAGTTTCCTGGAAAGTGGATTGGTCGTCATGGGCCTGTTGAATGGCCCTCAAGGTCTCCCGATCTGACCCCCTTAGACTTTTATCTTTGGGGTCATCTGAAGGCAATTGTCTATGCTATGAAGATACGAGATGTGCAACACCTGAAACTACGGATACTGGAAGCCAGTGCTATAATTTCTCCTGCGGTGTTGCTATCAGTGTGTGAAAAGTGGGAGAAGAGGGTTGCATTGACAATCCAACACAATGTGCAGCACATTGAACACATTTTATAAGTGGTCAGAAACTTGTAAATAACTCATGAAAGAATAAAGTTACGTTAAAATCAAGCACACCATTGTTTTTCTTGTGAAATTCCCAATAAGTTTGATGTGTCACATGACCCTCTTCCTATTGAAAAAACAAAAGTTGGATCAAAATGTCCGACTTCAAAATGGCCGCCATGGTCACCACCCATCTTGAAAAGTTTCCCCCCTCACATATACTAATGTGCCACAAACAGGAAGTTAATATCACCAACCATTCCCATTTTATTAAGGTGTAGCCATATAAATGGCCCACCCTGTATACATCAGAGAAGAGAAGTCACTGGATGTAAGAGGTACATATGTGGGGCTGTATAACCCTGTATGTTCTGTAGCGCTGTATGCAATGCATTTAAAGGGGTTGTCCGAGCAGGGGAACAGAGCAGAGAAAGCAGCTCTCATATAAGCGCTGCCATCTCTTCAAACAGCTGATCGTCGGGAGCGCCGGTTATCAGTATCATCAGTAGTAAAAAGAAGACAACCCCTTTAACATTAGGACTGGAGGGAAGGGGTTAGGTTGAGAATTTGGCATGGGGGGGGGTTTCAATTTTTTCCTCGGGCAGCAGAACAGCTAGGTGCACCAGCGCTGAGTGAAGGGGGAAGGGGCCCAAGCTGAACTCTTTTACCAGGGCCCATGAGCCTTTAGCTACACCACTGTCTGTGACACAATCAACAAACACAATGGGCATTGTCTGTGGTCCAATCAACAACCACAATGGGCATTGCCTGTGACACAATTAACAAAATAAAAGTAATGAATCCAGGGGGTTTATACAATTGGGGATGTCCGGCCCGCTGCTAGGACATAAGTTCCGTTTGCCTGGACAACCCGTCTGCTTTGCCGTTGTGCTTGCCGGGCCGGTACTGGATGTAAAAGTTGTAAGGTTGGAGGGCTAAGCTCCATCGCAATAGCCAGCTGTTGTCCCCTGCAACTTGGTTCAGCCAGACAAGAGGATTGTGGTCGGTGATGAGAGTAAATTCCTAGCCATATAAATAAGGGGTTAATTTATTCAGAGCCCAAACCAGGGCCACACATTCTTTTTCAACTGTCGCGTAGCTCACCTCCCTGGGTAAAAATTTCCGGGTAATGTACACGACGGGGTGCTCCCCTACATCCTCTCCAATCTGGCTCAGAACTGCCCCCAGTCCGTACATGGAAGCGTCTGTGTGAACAACAAAGTGCTTGTTAGGGATTGAGGCAGCTAACACAGGAGTAGAGTTGAGCTTTACCGAACTTAGAGTAGAACTTAGAGTAGAGTTGAGTACCGAACTTTACAGTTTTCCGCAACCGGACTCGAACCCCAACATTTCCGTAAAACTTTGGGTTCAGGATTGTTGTTCGGCAATTTCTTCACGCTTTTTAAAAGGCTACAGGGCAGCCAATCAACAAGTGTTTCACTACTTTGCCCTAAGAAGCCATCACAGCCATGCCTACTATTGGCATGGCTGTGATTGGCTAAGTGCAACATGTGACCCAGCCTCTATTTAAGCTGGAGTCATATAGCGCTGCACTTCACTCTGTTGCTCTTAGTGTAGGGAAAGGTTACTGCTGGTGCTCTTAGGGAGAGATTAGGGAAGAAATATTTTAAACTTGGTGGTGTTAAATCTTCAAACTACAGCAATTATTGAGGGTGCTATGCTATATATTTGTACCCAGCCCTAAGCCTAGTGATACTGCAAAATAATTTTTAATCCATCTGTTACTGAGGTGGGGGTCGGCGGCCAATTTAGCAACTGCAGTGTCATTGGAACTGCATGTGACCTGCATGTGTGCCAGCCTGCCAGGAACATCAGTCTAACTATTTTTTGGTAGCTCAGTGGAGGAAAAATTCCTTTTTTATGGCAGGTCAAGTCCCCCTACATTACCTATTTTATAATTTTGGGTGCATTTCTGTAGTTGGGGGAATAAACCCGCATTGTCGTACCACAGAGCATGTTTGCATACACCGCTAAAAAAACGATTTTAAAATTTTGCTGTGACATAGTGCATTTCTGTAGTTGGTGGAATAAACCTGTATTGTTCTACCACAGAGCACTTTGGCATACACCGCTGAAAAACCTGTTTTATAATTTTTAGGGTGACATACTGCATTTTTGTAGTTTGTTGCAATAAACACTGGTTTTGTGCTACAAAGCAGATCTGAGGCTTACCCTGTATGTCATTCATTTTAAGTAACCTGTAAAACTCCACATTTACATAGTTGGTTGAAAAAACACCGGTTTTGTGGTAGATAGCACCTTAGCATTAGCATTTCTGACAGTCAAAGTAAACCGTTAACGTCTGCTGTTACATTGTTGGTTTAAAAAATCAAATTTTTATTGATAGTGAAGTATTTGTATTGAATTGCTCCTTTACACTGTTGTTTGAAATAAGGAAATGTATTCTGTTTATGACACGGGCACTATCTTACTGTTAGTGAACTTAATTGTTAACTTTTGGCAGTTAAATTGACACCTGAGATAAACCATCTGTTAGTTTGGTAGGTGAACGCAAATAATGAAGAGAACATCAAATAAGGGATGTAGACATAGTCTTGGTGGTGCTGGTGGAGCTCCTGTTGCTGGGAGAGGACGTGGCCGTTCTGCGCCAGCTACAGGTCCAAGTGAAACACCTTCCTCAGATGCGAGTAAGCAGCGTTATTTCGTAGGCCCGAATGCCGCTCTACGGATGGAGAGGCCAGAACAAGTACAGGCGATAGTAGATTGGGTGGCTGACAGTGGCGCCAGTTCCTTCACAGTATCTCCCACCGAGTCCTCTTCAGAAAGCTCAAAGTTGGCACCTGCAACCCATGCCCATCAGTCTTTCACCTCACCCTCTTGCAAAGCAGCCAAGCAGTCTGAGCTCCAAGTCATGCAGCAAACTCTTATGCTTTTTCATGACTCTGCTGGCAGGGTTTCCCTGGGCCATCCACATAGCCCTGCCCCAGAAGTGGAAGACATTGAATGCACTGATGCCCAACCACTTATGTTGCAGGATGAGGACATGGGAATACCACCGCAGCACGTCTCTGATGATGACGAAACTCAAGTGCCAAATGCTGCGGCTTTCTGCAGTGTGCAGACCGACTAGGAGGGCAGTGGTCAAGAATGGGTGGAAGATGATGTGGAGGACGATGAGGTCCTAGACTCCTAACTGCACACTGGGTAAATGTAGTGGCAGCTGGGCCCGAGGCGGATAGCGGTTTGGCGCATGTCCTTCCAGCACTGAGGATCGCAGGGCATTATTCTTTGCCTCCTGTTGCCTCCTCCTCCGCTTCCACCTCCTCCTCTTCTACCACATCCTTATTCAGTCAGCGAAAGAGCTTCACGACCAACTTCAGCACAGCCTGGGGTAAACATAAGCAGGCGGTTTTAAAACTCATGTGTTTGGGGAACAAACCTCACACCGCTTTGGGGGGGCATAGAAGAACAGACCGATGAGTGGTTGCTGCCAGTAAGCCTCAAGCCCGGCCTGGTGGTGTGCGATAATGGGCGAAATCTCGTAGCAGCTCTGGGACTAGCCGGTTTGATGCACATCCCTTGCCTGGCGCATGTGCTGAATTTGGTGGTGCAGAAATTCCTTAAAAACTACCCAGACATGTCAGAGCTGCTTCAGAAAGTGCGGTCCGTCTGTGCGCAGTTTTGACGTACTCATCATGCTGATGCTCGCCTGTCTGCGCTGCAGCGTAACGTCGGCCTTCCTGCTCACCGCCTCATATGCGGCGTACCCACCAGGTCGAACTCCACCTTGCATATGCTGGAGAGACTGTGCGAGCAGCAGCAGGTGATAGTAGAGTTTCAACTGCAGCACGCACGGGTCAGTCGTTCAGCAGAACAGCACCACTTCACCTCCAATGAGTGGGCCTCCATGCAAGACCTGTGTGCCTTGTTGCAGCATTTCGAACATTTATTCAACATGGCCAGTACCGATGATGCAGTTTTTAGCATTACAATACCATTTCTCCTTGAAAAAACACTTAGGGCGAGGATGGAAGACGATGTGGCACAGGAGAAAGAGGAGGAGGAAAAGGGGGCATTTCACAGTGTTTCAGGCCGGTCATTCAGAAGTGGCTCAGAGGGTGGGTTCCTGCACCAGCAGAGACCAGGTACACATGTAGCCAGCCAGGGCACAGTTATGGAGGAGGAGGAGGATGAGATAGAGGAGGAGGAACCTGGTTCACTGCAGGGTGGCACCCAACGCAGCTCAGGGCGATCACTGGAGCGTAGCTGGGGGGGATACAGGGGACACAGACGATACACCACCTACAGAGGACAGCTTATCCTTACCTCTGGGCAGCCTGGAACACATGAGCGACTACATTCTGGAGTGCCTGCGCAACAACAACAGAGTTGCCCACATTGTAACTTGTGCTGACTACTGAGTTGCCACCCTGCTGGATCCCTGCTACAAAGACTATGTGCCCACCTTAATTTCCACAGTGGAGCGTGATAGTAACATGTGCGACTACAAGCGCATGCTGGTAGATGCTCTCCTGAGGGCATTCCCAACTGACACAGGGGGACAAGTGGAAGCACAAGACAAAGGCAGAGGAGGAGGAGGGAGAGGTCGCCAACGCAGCTGTGTCAGAAGCTCCTCAGAAGGCAGGGTTAGCATGGCCGACATGTGGAAAAGCTTTGTCACCTCGCCACAGCAATCTGCACCACCAGCTGATATGGAACGTCTTAGCAGGAGGCAGCATTTGAACAACATGGTGAAGCAGTACATGTGCACACGCCTTCACGTACTGACTGATGGTTCTGCTCCATTCAACTTCTGGGTCTCCAAATTGTCCACATGGCGTGAACTTGCCCTTTATGCCTTGGAAGTGCTGGCCTGCCCTGCAGCCAGTGTATTGTCTGAACGTGTATTTAGCATGGCAGGGGGTGTAATTACAGACAAACGCAGCCGCCTGTCCACAGCCAACGTGGACAAGCTCACGTTCATTAAAATGAACCAGGCATGGATCCCACAGGACTTGTCCGTACCTTGTGCAGAATAAACATTTATAACCGCCTCAATCATATATTCTTGTACTCCAGTGCACTTATTCATTGAATCCTTTTTTTTATTTGTACCATTATTTTGGTGGCTACCTGAATTTGAATCCTCTGTCCGGGTGCCAGGGACCTACATTTCTGATAATCGCCTGTTACATTGCTGGGTGACATGAAGCCTGTTTTGCAGTGAATTGACCTCTCCTCTGTCTGGGTGCCAGGGGCCTACATTTATGATAATCGCCTGTTGAATTGGTGGGTGACATTAACCTCCTTTTGCCGTGAATTTACCTCTCCTCTGTCTGGGTGCCAGGGGCCTACATTTCTGAAAATCACCTGTTGCATTGGTGGGTGACATGAAGCCTGTTTTGCCGTGCATTGACCACTCCTTTGTCTTGGTGACAGGGGCCTACATTTCTGATAATCGCCTGTTCCATTGGTGGGTGACAGGAAGCCAGTTTTGCCGTGAATTGACCATTCCTCTGTCCGGGTGCCAGGGGCCTACATTTCTGATAACCACCTGTTCCATTGATGGCTGACATGAAGCCTGTTTTGCCGTGCATTGACCTCTCCTCTATCTGGGTGCCAGGGGCCTACATTTCTGATAGTGGCCTGTTGCATTGGTGGGTGGCATAAAGCCTGTTTTGCCATGAATTGACATCTCCTCTGTCTAGGTGCCAGGGGCCTAACTTACTAAAATCGCCTGTTCCATTGGTGGGTGACATTAATCTTTTTTTGCTGTGAATAAACCTCTCCTCTATCTGGGTGCAAGGGGCCTACATTTCTGAAAATCGCCTGCTGCATTGGTGGATGACATGAAGCCTGTTTTGCCGTGAATGAACCTCTCCTCTGTCTGGGTGCCAGGGGTGTATATTTCTGATAATCGCCTTTTCCATTGGTGGGTGACATGAATCCTGTTTTGCCGTGAATTTACCTCTCCTCTGTCTTGGTGCCAGGGGCGTACATTTCTGATAATCGCCTGTTCCATTGATGGGTGACATGAAGCCTGTTTTGCCGTGAATTGACTTCTCCTCTATCTGGCTGCCAGGGGCCTACATTTCTGATAGTGGCCTGTTGCATTGGGTGTCTCCTCCGAGTTGCCAATTAATAATGTTTAATTTTTATTTTTTTTTTTTAATTTAAGTCATTTCCCTATCCACATTTGTTTTCAGATCATTTAACTACATTTTGCTGCTCTTTTCAGCCCTCCAGCCCTTTCCAGGGCTATTTTACAGCCATTTTAGTGCCCAAAAGTGACTTGACTTCAATGGGGTTCGTGTTAGGGGTCAAGCTCGGGTTAAGTTCGGATCCCGAAAATTTCAGGTGTCCGCTCCATTCCAAGAAAGAAGTAAAAAAGTTCCTTTTGTCAGTCAGGGAGTAAAGGACAAAAAAAAAATCTGAAAATTACTGCAGCTGGAAAAAAAGGTTTGGGATTTGTAATATAAAATTTTGAACTGGTTTTATTAATTATTTAAAAGGCTTTTCTATTTTTATCTTGCGACCATGTTCATATTCTTAGGCTTAGTTTTTATGTGATTTTCACAAAATTATGATGTTTACAATAATTGTCACAAAACTGCAACAAACTTTGAGTCCTAGTATATGGACACAAACCAATAGAGCTATATAATCTTTGCATAAACTATGTCAGACCACTGGGGCCTTATTTCATATTGTCTTATTATTTAACTCCTACAACATACTGTAAAAACAAAGCTCCCACCATTATAAACATATGTATGAAGAAATGTTACAGACACAGTTCAAATTATTGGCCCATTTTGGAGTAACAAAAAAGTTTTAACATTAACATTAAGGCTACTTTCCCACTAGTGTCAATATTTTCCGGTATTGAGATCCGTTATAGGGTCTCAGCACCGGAAAAAAACGCTTCCGTTTTGTCCCCGTTTATTGTCAATAGGATAAAACGTAACTGAACAGAACGGAATGCTCCAAAATACATTCCATTCTGTTCTCATACCAGAGAGCAAACCGCAACATGCTACGGTTTGCTTTCCGTCCTGGGATGTGGAGCAAGACGGATCCGTCATGACCCACAATGCAAGTCAATGGGGACAGATCCATTTTCTCTGACACAATCTGACCCAATAGAAATTGGATCCATCCCCATTGACTTTCAATAGAGTACATGACAGATCCGACTTGGCTATGTTAAAGAAAATACAACTGGATGCGTTCATAACGGATGCAGATGGTTGTATTATCAGTAACAGGAGCATTTTTTTGCTGAATCTGAAATGCTAGTGTGAAAGTAGCCTAACATTGTTTTTATAAATTGTTAATTATGTTGTTTAGGTGGCAGATTTTTAGACCATCTTTAGTCATAATAAGGTTTGAGCGAACCCAAACTGCAAAGTTCAGGTTCATACCGAACTTTGGAGTAATGTGTCAGGTGGCTCAATTAATCAGGATCTCATGGAAAAAGGTGCTCTCACTCTGAATGGCCACCTTGCAAAAGGCCAAAAAACGGAGAAATGCGTATGTAAGTAGATAACAGAGTGGGCACTCGGTATCAGGACAGGATGCAAGGAAACGCAAATAGTAAAGTAAAAGTTATTTTAATAAAATTACAGAAGATCTACAACATACTGAAATATAAACATGAACATAAATCCCACGTTAAAACTTTGCAAGTAGATGGCGTAAAAATGCGGATGTAACATTCATGGAGTAACAGAATAAAAATACTGACATAAACGGCAATGGAGTTTCCTCAGTGGATGTAAATTGCTGTAATGGTGTTTGCTGAGGTCCAATAACCCCCAAGTTCTCACTTGGAGAATATACTAGAGTCCCACAGTATAAAAAAAAAAAAAGAGGTGAATAGAGTATTAGTGGTACTAAAGTGCAGAAAAAACGTTACCGCTCCAGTGGTAAATGTTGCAGATGGCGGCTGGATCTCCACATGTAGCTATAAATGGCATCCACTTTCCTGTAATGCTTCAGACACAGTTGCATGCAGCGTCCCACATGACGTGTCATACCACCAGGTGAAGTGTTCTCTGAGTGGAGACCAGGTCCTAAAGTCCACATTGTATAGGGAATTTTGCGGAGCCTTTGAATCCTTAACTGGATAATAATGTATCAGCACAAAATCAACAGAAGACGTAAGATATTTCGCCCAATGCTGCCCAACCATACGCGTTTTCGGAGGTCCTCCTCCTTCCTCAGTGGTATAAGTTTGGACTTTGGAAGTTCGGGTACCTGAACCCAAACCCAGACTTTTTCACTGAAGTTCGGGTTCGGTGTTCGGGTGATTTTATTATTTTCCATTATAACATGGTTATAACGGAAAATAATATCATTTCTAAGAAAGAATGCTAAATAAAATGGCCATTGAGGGGTTAAAAATAATAAAAAAAACTCACATCATCCACTTGATCGCACAGCCAGTATCCTCTTCTTTCTTCAGGACATGTGACGTCATCACAGGTCCTTTTGCAGGTCCTACAGAAAGAACAAAGAAGAGGTTAACAGCGGCGTGATCAAGTGGATGAGGTGAGTTTTTATTTTTATTTTTAACCCCTCAATGGCCAGAATGCTATTATTTTCCATTATAACCATGTTATAACGGAAAATAATAAATTGAAGTTAAGGTCCCCATTGACTTTAAAACACAAAAAACTCTCTATATGTGGTATTCCTCTAATCATACTGACCCAGAAAATAAAGTTATCATGTTATTTATGCTAAAAAAAAATTGAACACTGCAAAATCTATAACATAAAAGCTCAGTGGCAGTATTGCTGTTTCTTTCCTATTTCCCTCCAAGAAAGACTTAATAAAAGTTAATTAGTAATTTATATGTACCCCAAAAGTCCACCATTAAAAACTAAAACTTATCCAGCAAAAAACAAGCCCTTATATATCTACATAAATGGAAAAATTAAAAAGGTATAGCTTTTGGAAGACAGGAACGAAAATAAATAAAAAAACTGGTCACTAAGGGGTTAAAATAAAATTTAAATTTTAGTTCGTATTACTAAGTTGAATCTAATATATCTGTTGCCACATTCAACTAAAATCTTTTGTGTCTCTTAGTAACTTTTTCTTGCCTGATAAGTTTTTTTATTTCATTTTGTACTGCTGCAATAGACTTCTGACCGCTATAGATCAATATCTATATGACCTTAACAAGAATTAAACTAGTTATCTACTTTCTACAGTCTGTTCTCCCAAAGCCATCAATTCACTAAATCGTTTTGACTTTTATTGTAAATTTAGATGAAATATTGGCTTGCTTGCCTTTGACTTTTTGATCAACATTTTGCTGCAAACTTTTTGTTGTAAACAAACTGAAAATAACCTTTACTTAGCAATGCAGCTGAATACAGTAGTTGATTAGTTAGATTGAACTTTTTACTCTCAAGTTAGTGAAGCTTTTTAGTTACAGTATCTAGACACATTTAACTTGCTCGCAAGAAATCATTAAGGAAACTAGACAATTTATAATGTATGTCTTCATTATTTAAGAGTAACAGTAATAGTTAAGACATTTCCAAGAATATCCATTTTTGTATTATAATTTTTCCATTATCATATAAAATAAAGCACTGTTAGTATAGTTCTTATTACTGTCATTTATGTTTTCAATATAATTCATCAGCTGCTTTTCGTTTTTTGCCTTTTTTTCATAATAATTTTGATGCTTATTGATCGATATTTTATGCTTAATTTGAATTGGATTTATGATGTTTGACCTTTTCTTGGAGTCCAATATCCAAAGTGAAATGGCAGAGATACTTTGACAATATGGAAAGGAGTTTGCTGCTCACTCAGCAGACTCTTGCTGGGGTAGATGAGGGGAAAAGTAGTAGTATGAAGAAGCAAAGTGAAATAGATAGCTGGGTAACAGAAGACAGAGTAGAGGAAGAGAGCCATAACCTGCCATCATCCCAAGTTTGCAAAGTTAGCAGATGAGGGGGATGTCAGTTCAGGGATTGCACTGCTGCAGCAAGATACTTCCTCTGCCAGTCAGACTAATGTCAGCTCCAATAAGTGTGTGTGTGTGTGTGTGTGTGTGTGTGGGGGGGGGCAGGATTGCAGTGCAAGCCAGACAGGTGCTGGAAGTGGGAGATAGGGCAATCTGTTACAAAATTGGGATAATCGAATAGTGTGTTATCTTCCTGGCACTTGAGTTTGACATATCACAGATTGGGTTGATAGATTACTCTGATGGGCTGGTAAAGACACAGTGGTCATGGTGCACATTGGCACTAATGACAAACTTAGAGGTAGGTGGAGGGTCTTAGGCCTCAAACTCAGGGCAAGGACTTACATTTTCTGAAATACTACCTGTACTACAAGCCACACCAGAAAGAAAACGACAGATTAGGAAGGTAAACAAGTGGCTCAAGAACTGGTGTAGGAAATAGGAGTTTGGGTTCCTTGAGAACAGTGCCAACTTCTTTGTCGGCTACAGGTTCTATTGTAGAAATGGGCTACATCTCAGTGGGGAAGATGCAGCTATTATGAGGGAGAAGATGGCTAGAAAGTTGGAAGAATATTTAAACTAGGGGGGGGGGGTGAATGAGGTAATGGAATTGGGGCAGAAGAGAAGGAGGTACTAGAACAGTTCATAAGGAAAGGTGTAGGGTAAAAAATATCCAAAAAAACTCTTATTTGTATGCATAGTAATGCCATAACCCTGACTAATAAAATTGATTAACTGGAACTAGTAATTTCTGAGGAGGACTATAGTGGGAATAACTCAGACATGGCTGAATGATAGCTATGGCTGGGTGGTTAGCCTATAGAGTTATGACTAGAGTTGATAGAAATGAGTATCCTGGGTCTCTATGAATGAAACCCAGGCTGCTCTGTAGTATTTCCTATGGAGCCTTGCCTGTAATAGGCTTCATAGGAAATATGCGATTTTTTCATATATTCCAATGCTATTGCATTGGAATGTATGAAAATCGCAATCAGATGATTGTAAGTTATAGTTCCCTATGGGAACTATATAAAAGTGTGAAAAAAAACAAAAAGTTAAAAAAATAAATAAAATAAAAAACATAAAATTTCAAATCACCCCCCTTTTGCTAAAATAAAAATAAAAAAAATTAAAAAATTAAAAAAATACACATCATGGGTGTCGCAATGTGCAAAAACACCCATAGTATAAAAATATAAAAAAATATTCCCCATACGTCAAACAGCAAAACGGATTTGCCATTTTTGGTCACTTCATTTTCCACAAAAAATTACATAAAAGGTGATCAAAAAGTCATACACACACCAAAATGGTATCAATAAAAAGATAAGATTATGATGCATAAAATGAGCCCCCATACAGCTCTATACATATAAATACAAAAAAGTTATAGGGGTCAAAACATGGTGAAAAAAAGTAAGACTGATTTTTTCACACTTTTGAATTTTTTTTCACTATCAAAACGCAAGAAAACATATACATATAGGGTATCGTGGGATTCGTACTGACCTGTAGAGTAACAGTAACCAGTCAGTTTTATCGCACATCGAACGTCGGAATTTAAAAATTCGCAAAATTGTGGTGGAATTGCTTTTTTTTTGCAATTTCACCCTATTTGGAATTTTTTCCCCGCTTCCCACTACATAATATACAATATTAAATGGTGGCGTTGGAAAGTACAACATGTCCCGCAAAAAACAAGCCCTCATATCACTATGTGAACCGAAAAATAAAAAAAACTATTGCTATGGGAAAGCAGGGAGCGCAAAACGAAAACTCAAAAAGTAATAAACCTCCGGTCCTCAAAGGGTTATGGGGTGAAATTCAATTGCCAAAATAGCAATACCGTATTTCAGTGGTTTTAGCCGTCGCTGGCAAAGTTTAATAGTGTCTGGCAAAGGATATTTTTTTTTCTGGGGTGAGATTCAATTGCCAAAATAGCAATACCATAAATCAGTGGTTTCAGCTTTTGGCTGGCCAATTTTAAAAGTGTCTGTCAAAGGATAGATTTGGTTTTGTGGTGAAATTGAATTGACACAATATCAATACCGTAACTCTTTGGTTTTAGATGTGGCTGGCCAAGTTTAATAGAGTTCGGCAACGGATATATTTTTTTCTGGGGTGAAATTCAATTGCCAAAATAGCAGTACCGTAAATCAGTGGTTTCAGCTGTGGCTGGCCAAGTTTAATAGTGTCCGGCAAAGGATATATTTTTTTCTGGGGTGAAATTCAATGGCCAAAATAGCAATCCCCTAAATCTGGTGTCTCTTCAATGGCTGGACAAGTTTAATAGTGTATGGCAAAGGCTATATTCTGTTATGGGGTGAAATTCAATTGCCAAAATAGCAATACCATAAATCAGTGGTTTCAGCTGTAGCTGGCCAAGTTTCATAGAGTACCGTCAAAGGATATATTATTTTCTGGGGTGAAATTCTGTTGCAAAAATAGAAATACCGTAAATCTGGTGTTCCAGCTGTGACTGGACAAGTTTCATAGTGTCCTTCAAAGGATATATTATTTTCTGGGGTGATATTCAGTTGCAAAAATAGATATACCAGAAATCTGGTGTTCCAGCTATGACTGGACAAGTTTCATAGTGTCCGTCAAAGGATATATTATTTTCTGGGGTGAAATTCAGTTGCAAAAATAGAAATACCGTAAATCTGGTGTTCCAGCTGTGATCGGACAATTTTCATAGTGTCCGTCAAAGGATATATTATTTTCTGGGGTAAAATTCAGTTGCAAAAATTGAAATACAGTAAATCTGGTGTTCTAGCTGTGGCTGGACAAGTAGTTTAATAGTATCCATCAAAGGATATATTTCGTTCTGCAGTGAAATTCAATTGCCAAAATAGCAATCTCCTAAATCTGGTGTCCCTGCAGTGGCTGGCCAAGTTTAATAGGTCCGGCAAAGGATAGATAATTTTCTGGGGTGAAATTCAATTGCCAAAATAGCAATACCGTAAATCAGTGGTTTCAGCTGTGGCTGGCCAAGTTTCATAGTGTCCGGCAAAGGATATGTTATTTTCTGGGGTGAAATTCAATTGCAAAAATAGCAATCCCCTAAATCTGGTGTCCCAGCAGTGGCTGGCCAAGTTTAATAGGTTCGGCAAAGAATAAGTAATTTTCTGGGATGAAATTCAATTGCCAAAATAGAAATACCGTAAATCAGTGGTTTCAGCTGTGGCTGGCCAAATTTAATAGTGTCCGGCAAAGGAAATATTTTATTCTGGGGTGAAATTCAATTGCCAAAATAGCAATCCCCTAAATCTGGTGTCCCAGCAGTGGCTGGCCAAGTTTAATAGTGTCCGGCAAAGGATATATTTTGTTTTGGGGTGAAATTTATTTGCCAAAATAGCAATACATTAAATCAGTGGTTTCAGCTATGGCTGGCCAAGTTTAATAGTGTCCGGCAAAGGATATATTTTTTTCTGGGGTGAAATTCAGTTGCAAAAATAGAAATACCGTAAATCTGGTGTTCCATCTGTGACTGGACAAGTTTCATAGTGTCTGTGAAAGGATATATTATTTTCTGGGGTGAAATTCAGTTGCAAAAATAGAAATACCGTAAATCTGGTGTTCCAGCTGTGACTGGACAAGTTTCATAGTGTTCGTCAAAGGATATATAATTTTCTGGGGTGATATTCAGTTGCAAAAATAGAAATACAGTAAATCTGGTGTTCCAGCTGTGACTGGACAGGTTTCATAGTGTCCGTCAAAGAATCTATTATTTTATGGGGTGAAATTCAGTTACAAAAATAGAAATACCGTAAATCTGGTGTTCCAGCTGTGACTGGACAAGTTTCATAGTGTCCGTCAAAGGATATAATATTTTCTGTGGTGAAATTCAGTTGCAAAAATAGAAATACAGTAAATCTGGTGTTCAAGCTGTGGCTGGACAAGTAGTTTAATAGTATCCGTCAAAGGATATATTTTGTTCTGGGGTGAAATTGAATTGCCAAAATAGCAATAACCAAAATCTGGTGTTAAAGCGGTTGCAGGCCAAGTGTAAATCTGTCCGTAAAAGGCTATATTACACTCAGCGTGCATCTCCAAGTGTATTTCTTTCCATTAAAGGGTTTATTACAGTAATTGTTAAAATACAGCATAATCCTCTACTATTGCACACACTGTTTTGCATCTCTAAGTGTATTTCTTTCCGTTAAAGGGTATATTACACAAAGTGTTAAAATACAAGTGTTGAAAGCAAAAGCCTATATATTTTTTCACACGCTACTGTGCATCTCCAAGTGTAAATCTGTCTGTAAAAGGATACCTTTCATCCAGGGCCTATATACTAGGCCTACAATTGATATTCCCCTAAATCTGTGGTTACTGCTGTGCCTGGATTAGTGTAATATGGTACATAAATAGATAGCCAGATAGTGTTAGTTTCCTGTAAAAAAAAGGCCTGAATTTGAATTCAATACATTGGGCCAAATAATCTTTTTCTTATTGTGGTAAACAGTAACAATGAGGAGAACATCTAGTAAGGGAAGCGTGCGCGGACATGGTCGTGGTGTTAGTGTACCCTCTGGTGCTGGGAGAGGACGTGGCCATTTTGCCACAGCCACATGTCCTAGTGAACCAACTACCTCAGGTTCCAGTACCCACCAGAATTTACAGCGATATTTGGTGGGGCCCAATGCCGTTCTAAGGATGGTAAGGCCTGAGCAGGTACAGGCACTGGTCAATTGGGTGGCCGACAGTGGATCCAGCACGTTCACAACATTATCTCCCACCCAGTCTTCTGCAGAAAGCTCACAGGTGGCTCCTGAAAACCAAGCCCATCAGTCTATCACATCACCCCCATTCACATCAGGAAAACTGTCTGAGCCTCAAGTTATGCAGCAGTCTCTTTAGCTGTTTGAAGACTCTGCTGGCAGGGTTTCCCAAGGGAATCCACCTAGCCCTTCCCCAGTGGTGAAAGACATAGAATGCACTGATGCTCAACCCCTTATGTTTCCTGATGATGAGGACATGGGAATACCACCTCATCAGAGTCAGCACGTCTCTGATGATGACGAAACACAGGAGCCAACTGCCACGTATTACTGCATTGTGCAGACTGAACAGGAGGAGGTCAGGGAGGAAGACGATGTCAAGGATGAAGTTGCAGATAGCTGGAACTTATAAATAAACGACTGACTGGCTTGATCCAAAACTAAGGAGCATATAGGTGAGCCCTTTAAAACCCTAAGAGCTCTCCCTGACTGCTACACATGCAAAGGCCTCAATAGTAGACGATTGCATTCCCACGAACCTAAGACTGTGTGACACCTGAAAACCCTATAGTAGTGAGGGTACACGGCCACCGGCTCCCTGCACTGAATACGGAGGGAGTCAGGGTCACCTAGAATCAAGCCAGCAAGGAAACACGATAAAGGGAAAATACTTATCTGAGCAAACAGCAGCAGCAGCCTCCAGCAGTGAACACTTTATCCAGGAAATAGTATAAACCGCAATGAGGAATAGTATGGGAGGGAATATAAAGCAAGCCAATTAATCAAGATTAGAGGCACCTGAGGGAGAGAAAGGAACTGAGCAAAGTGAAACCAAAGCAAAGAACGTTATACACAAGACAGGGAGGAACCTCTGACCGACCGTCTCCCAGAATCGGCGATGACAGACGATGCAGAGGACGATGATATCATAGACCCCACATGGAATGAAGGACGCGCTGCTGACTTTTATAGTTCAGAGGAAGAGGCAGTGGTGAGACCGAGCCAACAGCGAAGCAAAAGAGGGAGCCGGGAGCAAAAGCAGAACAGCTTCCGCCAAGAGAGTTCGCCTGCTACTGGCCAGCGCCACCAGGGACCCAGCACCCCAAAGGCAGCTCCAAGGAGTTCCCTGGCATGGCACTTCTTCAAATAATGTGTTGACGACAAGACCCGAGTGGTTTGCACGCTGTGTCATCAGAGCCTGAAGCGAGGCATTAACGTTCTGAACCTTAGCACAACCTGCATGACCAGGCATCTACATGCAAAGCATGAACTGCAGTGGAGTAAACACCTTAAAAGCAAGGAACTCACTCTGGCTCCCCCTGCTCCCTCTTCTGCTGCTGCCTCGGACTCGTCCTCCGCCTCGGAAGGAATGTTGGCACCTGTCGCCCACCAAACAGAGGATGTGCCACCGACACCACCACCTGCGTCACCAAGCATCTCAACCATGTCACACGGCAGCGTTCAGCTCTCCATCTCACAAACCTTGGAGAGAAAGCGTAAATTCCCACCTAGCCACCCTCGAGCCCTGGGCCTGAATGCCAGCATTTCTAAACTACTGGCCTTTGAAATGCTGTCATTCAGGCTGGTTGACACAGACAGCTTCAAACAGCTAATGGCGATGGCTGTGTCACAGTATGTTGTTCCCAGCCACCACTACTTCTCCAAGACAGCCGTGCCTTCCCTGCACAACCGAGTATCCGATAAAATCAAGTGTGCACTGCGCAACGCCATCTGTGGCAAGGTCAACCTAACCACAGATACATGGACCAGTAAGCATGGCCAGGGACGTTATATCTCCCTAACTGCACACTGGGTAAATGTAGTGGCAGCTCGGCCCCAGGCGGAGAGTTCTTTGGCGCACGTCCTTCCGCCGCCAAGGATCGCAGGGCATCATTCTTTGCCTCCTGTAGCCTCCTCCTCCTACTCGGCTTCCTCCTGCACTGCTTCCACCAGCTCATCCATGTCAGCCACACACCTTCACCACCAACTTCAGCACAGCCTGGGGTAAACATCAGCAGGCAGTTCTGAAACTCATGTTTGGGGGATATGCCCCACACCGCGCAGGAGTTGTGGCGGGGTATTGAACAACAGACCGACGAGTGGTTGCTGCCGGTGGGCCTCAAGCCCGGCCTGGTGGTGTGCGATAATAAGTGAAATCTCGTCGCAGCTCTGGGACTAGCCGGTTTGACGCTCATCCCTTGCCTGGCGCATGTGCTGAATTTGGTGGTGCAGAAGTTCATTCACAACTACCCCGACATGTCAGAGCTGCTGCAAAAAGTGCGGGCCGTCTGTGCGCGCTTCCGGCGTTCACATCCTGCCACTGCTCGCCTGTCTGCGCTACAGCGTAACTTCAGCCTTCCCGCTCATCGCTTCATATGCGACGTGCCCACCAGGTAGAAATCCACCTTGCACATGCTGGAGAGACTATGCGAGCAGCAGCAGGCCATAGTGGAGTTGCAGCTGCAGCACGCACGGGTCGGTCGCACTGCGGAACAACACCGCTTCACCACCAATGACTGGGCCTCCATGCGAGACCTGTGTGCCCTGTTGCTCTGTTTCGAGTACTCCACCAACAGTGGCTATGACGCCTTTATCAGCATTACAATACCACTTCTATGTCTCCTTGAGAAAACACTTAGGGCGATGATGGAAGAGGAGGTGGCCCAGGAGGAGGAGGAGGAAGAGGGGTCATTTTTAGAACTTTCAGGCCAGTCTGTTAGAAGTGCCTCAGAGAGAGGTTTTTTGCAACAGCAGAGGCCAGGTACAAATGTGGCCAGCCAGGGCCCACTACTGGAGGACGAGGAGGAGGAGGAGGAGGTGCAGGAGGATGAGGATGTGGCTGGGGGATACGGAGGACGATGACGATACGCCTCCCACAGAGGACAGCTTGTCCTTACCTCTGGGCAGCCTGGCACACATGAGCGACTACATGCTGCAGTGCCTGCGCAACGACAGCAGAGTTGCCCACATTTTAACGTGTGCGGACTACTGGGTTGCCACCCTGCTGGATCCCCGGTACAAAGACAATGTGCCCACCTTACTTACTGCACTGGAGCGTGATAGGAAGATGAGCGAGTACAAGCGCATGCTGGTAGATGCGCTCCTGAGAGCATTCCCAAATGTCACAGAGGAACAGGTGGAAGCCCAAGGCAAAAGCAAAGGAGGAGCAAGAGGTCACCAACGCAGCTGTGTCACGGCCAGCTCCTCTGAGGGCAGGGTTAGCATGGCAGAAATGTGGAAAAGTTTTGTCACCATGCCACAGCTAACTGCACCACCACCTGATATGGAACGTGTTAGCAGGAGGCAGCATTTCAATAACATGGTTGAACAGTACGTGTGCACACCCCTCCACGTACTGACTGATGGTTCGGCCCCATTCAACTTCTGGGTCTCCAAATTGTCCAAGTGGCCAGAGCTAGCCTTTAACGCCTTGGAGGTGCTGGCCTGCTCGGTGGCCAGCGTTTTGTCTGAACGTGTATTCAGCACGGCAGGGGGCGTCATTACTGACAAACGCAGTCGCTTGTCCACAGCCCACGTGGACAAGCTGACATTCATAAAAATGAACCAGGCATGGATCCCACGGGACCTGTCCATCCCTTGTGCAGAATAGACATTTATAACTGCCTCCTCCTCAACCATATATTCTTGTACTCCGGGGCACTACTTCATTGAATCCTCTATTTTTAATTGTACCATTGTACTGATTCTGTGACCTCTCTCCAATTGATATTGCTTAATTTTTATTTATTTTATTTTAATTCATTTCCCTATCCACATTTGTTTGCAGGGGATTTACCTACATTTTGCTGCCTTTTGCAGCCCTCTAGCCCTTTCCTGGACTATTTTACAGCCTTTTTAGTGCCCAAAAGTTCGGGTCCCCATTAACTTCAATGGGGTTCAGGTTCGGGATGAAGTTCAGGTCAAGTTCGGATCCCGAACCCGAACATTTTCGGGAAGTTCAGCAGAACTTCTTGAACCTGAACATCCAGGTGTTCGCTCAACTCTAGTAGCAGCAGCATCAAGAGACCACAGAGTGGCAAGGTGACATAGTGTGTAGGTAGCAGCAGCATCAGGAGACCACAGAGTGGCAAGGTCACATAGTGTGCAGGTGGGAGCAGCATCAGAAAAGCACAGAATGGCAAGGTGACATAGTCTGGAGGTGGCAGCAGCATCAGGAGACCACAAAGTGGCAAGATGACATAGTGTGGAGGTAGCAGCAGCATCAGGTGACTACAGAGTGACCAGGTGATAGAGGGGTTAGGTGGGTGGCAATACGATTACCAGCTAAAGATAGTGTGTGAAATAAGGAGCATTTGGCATCAGATGTGCAGCATCAGAACAGTAGCTGAGACAGGTAGCCAAAAGAAACCGGTCTCTTTTGTCAAAGTGTTGGTGTGGCACCACGGATGATCTAGTCTGATGCATCAGGCATTGGTGGGTGGAAATCCTGATTCATCTTGACAAAGGTCAGTCTCTCCACATTTTGGGTGGACAGGCGAGTTCCTTTTAGGGTAACTATGGCCCCACAGCACTAAACACCCGCTCTGATGCCACACTACTGGCCAGGCAGGACAGCTTTTCCAGGGCAAACTTTGCTTGTTGCAGCCACAAATCTAGTTTTTCTGCCAAGTAGTCCAGCGGATCTGCAATGTGGGGTGGCAATGTGGGGTGTCCAAGTATGCCACCACCTGCTGGTTCAGGTTCTGCTCCAGGTCTAAATGCTGCTGTTGCTGGTGAGTAGTTTCTTTACTAGGTGGGTGAAGAAAGCTGCTCATCAGCGACAGTAGACTCAAGTTGCTGCTGATGGAGCTGGAACTGCTCTTACCCCCCACCCTTCCACAGCAGCCATGGCAGATGAACGTGAGCACAGAGGGTCCCCCAATTAGACCTGCACAGGCAAACGAGGTACAGAAAAGCGTGACACCAATCACCGGTAAGTTCCCACGCTATTAAGGTTAATTATTTGTTTTGACGACCTGTCATAACCAATTAACCTTAATAGCGTGTGAACTTACCGGTGATTGGTTCACCTGACCGTGGGAACTCTCATATCATTGGATGAATATGCCATATTCTTTGAATGAAGAAAACTCGTATTAATGTGATTGGCCAGAGGAGGGCACGTGGCTCCAGCAGCCAATAAAAACACATTTCTTCAGCTATAAAAAGAACTGACAGTAAAGAAAATGGCAGTTCATATTAATTATCATACAGGGGTACTGCAAAAAAAAATTTTTATTATATTAATTAAATATATTTGCCCCAACGAACTCCCCACTAACCTCCTGTCGATTTGCCACAGGGTACAACATACAGGTGCCATTCTTATAGCGGACAGCTCCTGTGCAGTGTCGGCATGTGCCCCAACTGCTGAGGATAATTATGGGCTGTTGGGGAGCCGGAGCTGCCTGTTTGGTCTACAGTACCCCCCTCCCTGTGGGATTTGTGGGCACATGCTTTATGCAGGGGAGAACTACAGTAACAGTATACTGTCGGATTTACCGGCACATACTGTACTGTATGTACTCTACCTCATTCTCGGGCCCCACGCTTCACTCTGCAGATTTGGCTATGTGCAGAGCAGTTGTTACTGTTCGATAGTGTTATTATTGTACACTACAGTTGTCGCAGCTCACCCTCCCTCTCCCCCCGACCCTGGTGTGTTCGGCTGCTGATAGTATATACATAAACATACAGTACAGCATGTACTGTACTGTATATTCACATTGTTATCGCTGCTACACAGTTTACTGTAATTACCGCTTCTTTGCTGCTTCTGGTTAAAAAAAAACGCCAGTAATTACAGTAAGCTGCATATCAGCGATAACTACTGTACAGGAATATACTGTACAGTACAGTATTTTTTTCTCATCTTTTTTTTTTTCCACACTTTCTACACTATATACAGTACAGCACATGTACCGTATACAGTACCATAAGAGGAGGGGGATGCAGTCGGGTACAGTACGTGCGGCTCCCCACTACCGCCGGTTCACTCTATGTGCTGGCATCATACAATAGAACACATGTTCCATGCACATGCTGCCAGCCCAACATCTGTAGTGGGGGGACTCTTACAGGGACAACCAAACAGTAAGGGTGAAAGGCAGAGCGGGGAGGAATGCCGGGAGCTGGTATTAGGGGTGAAGCGGCTCGGTCAAGAACTGCCATACTGTACTGTAATCTGACCTCTGACAAGGGGGAAAAATAAAGGAATTACAGTAGGGCAGCGCTGCTCCAGTATACTGTACTGTATATCCAGTTACACTACTACAAATTCTCATAGAGTGCAGTATTACTGATTAATTATCTACTTTAACTCAACACTGCCATCTACTGGCATTGTGTTGCATTGCTACATTAAGGGAGATAAAATCGCGTTTAGCTAGTAACGATTTGCGAAATAAGGGAGCGGTAGCGATGATACAACTGTACATGCCAAAAAGGGCTTTAGAACATATAACTGCACCGCTGAATGGCAAATATATTTTTATTTTGCCTCTGATACACGATAAAAAGGGCTGTAATTTTCGCACTTCCCCACACAACGGCTAATAAGCCCTTTTTTTCCCCACTAATACAAGCCAAAAAATGCTTTAGAACATATAACTGCACCTCACAAGTGCAAATAAGACATAGAAATATTTCCCTAATAAACCCTATTAACGGTCTGTATCAAACAGCACTTGAACCCCAATAATAAGAACTGTTTGCTGGAATTACAGTGCTGTATAATAGCAATTTGGGTGGCCAGTCAATGCAGCAAGGTGTAATAGGATTGTTCCTATTACCCAGTCTTTAACCTCCCCTACTGAACCCTGTTCAACATATATGCTGTTGAATGATTCCTCCCTATCCTTTCCCTACACCTTGAATATTTGCTTGAGGGAGTGGCACCTTCAAGTGTGAATGTGCTCCTATTTTATCTTGGGAGTAGCATTCCTGTGCACTTTTGCCCAACCTATCTAAGAGGCAATCTTGATTAGGTTGTACATATAGTTGTGTGTGCTCCCCCTCCCATTGGTTGCTGTTGCACATGGAGGTGACTGGGAGCAGTACACTATATGTGGAGGGCCTGTGCTCCTGATCATAAATGCACAACTGCATAGATAGGTTTTAGCATCGGACCCACCTGACCTGAGAGCACCTTGCCGCCTGGTAGGTGGGCACTGATGTGTTTTGATCAAAATATATTGGCTAAGTGTCTCAGAATTTATTATATCAGAGTGAGGGCTTAGTTTATATATAATGCTTGCATCTACTTTATGAGTGCATTATTATCTTTTCGTTCTTTGATTCTTGAATAATCTTTCCCTGCACCTGTAAAAATTTTTTTAGCACAATGAAGTTTTTTCTAGCACTGTCCCTAGCACCTGCTGACGTCTCTCCCTGCACTAAGTGCACTGGAAAATGGCAGTATCCAAGATGGCTGAGGGTATTTATAGGGCTGTGACGTCACAGGGCTGACTGGCTGATAATAGGCTGCATGCATGGCATTATGGGGGATCCCGCCTTCCCTGAGTTCCTTGCTACATGTCCTCACACGTGCAGCAGGAAAAAATGTGATTTGTTACCACAAAGTATGAGGAAATTTGGTGCGAATCGAATTCCACTTCGTCAGCTTTGATTCGCTCATCTCTAACCCTAACCAAACCGCAGCAGTGTAAAAGTGGCCTTCTGGTTTCCTGTTAGATTAAATTCAAATGGGTTAGGATGAAAACATTCCTATGCACATTCCAAAACAGTATAATATTACAGATGAATTAGGCTGAATGATTTCATACTAATATTACTTGTGTAGTCAAATATGATTAACTAAAAAATTATTTTTTTCATGATTTAATGAGTACATTTTGAAAGTTCGTAATCAGAAGTTAATAAAATATTAGTCTATTTTAATTTATATTTTAATTTTGTTTTGATACTGATAATTGAATAACGTGATTAAAACTGAGTGTTACAAATTATGGTGCACCTATCTTCTACAAAAATAATACTTTAATTAATATTAATTTGTTTTGTAAAGCAAATACCTCTCATATAGCAGAGGATAAAAACAGTCATTTTGGAATTATTTTAACCCCTTCAAGACCATGAGATTTTCCTTTTTGGCATTTTTGTTTTTAGCTACTTTCCTTCCCAAAACCATAACCTTTTTATTTTTCTGTTGTTTATTAAGACATAAGTTGGATTTTCTAATGGCGCCATTTAATATTACATATGATATAATGGCACAAGGTTTGCACACCTGAATCTGGGGATTTTCTACCATTCTTCTCTGCAGATCCTTCCAAGCTCTGTCAGGTTGGATGGGGACCATTGCTAGACTTCTCCAGGTGTCTCCAGAGATATTCGATTGGGTTCAAGTCAGGACTCTGGCTAGTCACTCAAGGACATTCACAGAGTTGTATATAACCCACTTATGTGTTTTCTTAGCTGTGTTGTCTTGTTGGAAGGTAAACCTTCAGCCCAACATACACACACCATCTGGGGTCATGTGATCCTCCTTCATTTTTCCTATATTCTGATAATCAAAAATGGCCAACATCATTTTGAGAAGTTCACCAGGATCCAATTAACATTTAATAATATTTGACCAGAATTTTTTTGATTTATAGAATCAATTAGCTCATCTCTACACGTTCTGTCTCTTACTCCCTCAGAATCACAATCACGATATAAGTTCTGAACAGTATAGTTTTGAATAAAGCAGTTAGGTAGAAATATAAGGTATAATTTTTGCTGTTATCTATGCTGATTAATCATGAACTTAAATCTAAAAAGGGGATATGGCACTCAAACTCTGGGGTACTAAGCCACATTTACTCTAATTTATTATACATATATTAAAACATACATATAGTACGTAAATTCCACATAAAATATATGGACCCAGACCAATATAAAACAATAATAGTAAAAATTGATAGAACAAATAAATTCATATAAAAAAGGACGAGTATGGCGTGGACACGTAGTTCATCACGATCGTTCTAGTTGCTTGGCGTCTCCTCGTGTATGTGCTCTGCCGTCTCCTGATATATCGGAGTGGTTTACACTTAGAGTCACGCTCCAGATTGGCCAGTCCTTCAGTCTTTAGTGCGCACTTAAAATCCTAGTGTCACGAAGGTTAGGATAATGTCCCCAAACGCGTTTCGAAGTCTCTTGTATAACCGACCTCTTCCTCAGTGGTCGGTTATACAAGAGACTTCGAAACGCGTTTGAGACATTATCCTAACCTTCGTGACACTAGGATTTTAAGTGCGCACTAAAGACTGAAGGATTGGCCAATCTGGGGCGTGACTCTAAGTGTAAACCACTCCGATATATCAGGAGACGGCAGAGCACATACACGAGGAGACGCCAAGGCGCAATTAAACCAGCTGGAGAGCCCGACTGCATAAGACGTGATACCAAGCAAAGTGCGGTGAAGACGGCTCAGAAGGCATGGTAAGAGATCGAACACAAGCGATCGTCTAAAGGTAGGAGGAGGATCTACTTTGAATGGTGGGACGCCACCAATGCTCTGATACATTACTGATATCTGCACCAATTGCTGCAAAGGCTGTCAAACCCTGATGGGAATGATCTAAATTCAAGAGGTCATTTATCAAATCTAATTGACACGGGACTATTCAAAGTACAACTAGAACGATAGTGATGAACTACGTGTCCACGCCATACTCGTCCTTTTTTATATGAATTTATTTGTTCTATCAATTTTTACTATTATTGTTTTATATTGGCCTGGGTCCATATATTTTATGTGGGATTTACGTACTATATGTATGTTTTAATATATGTATAATAAATTAGAGTAATTGTGGCTTAGTACCCCAGAGTTTGAGTGCCATATCCCCTTTTTAGATTTTAGTGATTTTCTTCTGATACATAGGAGCTTGTATCAACGGATATAGAGCACCATTTTAGTCCAATTTTACACACTGGTGGAGCCACCTATTCATTTTTTGATAATTCATGAACTTGCTTGTCTCTGTAAATGTCCTCCCTCCTCCCCTACCCTCTCCATAGACTTCAATGGGATGATGTCACCTGATTCTTCAGTGAGCAGACAAAGTTAGTGTTACAAAGTGGATATGGATCTGTGGTGTCACTTGAACAGGTATGGCTTGGGGCTACACCAAAGAGATTTATCTAAGTGGCTCAACTGATATTCAATTTTTAATCATTGTATAAGGATACAGACTTTGCTGCAGAGAAACCACCTGGCCACTATGAACCATCTAGTCTCTGTGTGAATAACAGCTAACTCACAGAGGCAAAGACACTGATGCAGGCCAAAACTGTAGTCAGTGGCAGGCAGAATGTGTGCGATCTGATAAACACTCCAAAGTCTGGAAAGGCAGCTCAGAATCAGGATGGAGATCAGGTAGAGATAAGGTCAGGCAATAAAGGGTCATATCCAGTAAAGTCGATACACTGGCAGACATAGAACAGTAAAAGTACACTAGCAAAATGGAAACTATTATTCATATTCCCTCTCACAGGGGAAAATGCCTCAAGTACCCTTGGGTGGCTGGCCATAGGCTGTGGAAGATTAGGGTTTATGCACAATGACTAGAGTTGAGCGAACACCTGGAAGTTCGGGTTCGCCGGGTTCGGTCGAACTACATCGCAACCCGAACTTGACCTGAACTTCACGCCGAACCCGAAACTCATTGAAGTCAATGGGGACCCGAACTTTGGGGCACTAAAATGGCTCTAAAAGAGTCATGGAAAGTGCTGGAGGGCTGCAAAAGGCAGCAAAATGTGAATAAGAGCATGACAAGTGCCCTGCAAACAAATGTGGATGGGGAAATGACTAAAAATAAAATAAATAAAAATTAAAAATAAGGAGGTAGCCAACACATTTTTTTATTTTTATTTAATTTCGGTAGACCACAAAACGCTGCAATATATAAAATAAAACAAAGAGAAAGAGCGCTGGAGTATAACAATGGCTGTGTGAGGCTGGTATACATGTCTATTCTGCATATGTTACGGACAAGTCCTGTGGTATCCATGCCTGGTTTATTTTAATAAACGTGAGCTTGTTGACATTGGCTGTGGACAGGCGGTTGCGCTTTTCTGTGGTAACGCCCCCTGCCATGCTAAATAGACATTCAGACAATACACTGGCTGCAGGGCAGGCCAGCACCTCCAAGGCGTAAAGGACAAGCTCAGGCCATGTGCCCAATTTAGAGACCATGTGCCCAATTTGGAGATTTGCAGACAGGCGAGCAGCAGCAGGGTGAGAACGCCTAAAGCGCACACAGATGGCCCGCACTTTCTGAAGCAACTCTGACATATCGGGGTAGTTTTTCAGGAATTTCTTCACCACCAAATTCAGCACTTGAGCTAGGCAAGGGATGTGCATCAAACCGGCTATGCCCAGAGCTGCTACGAGATTTTTCCCATTATCGCACACCACCAGGCTGGGTTTGAAGCTCAGTGGTACCAACCTCTCATTTGTCCGCTTTTCTATGCCCGTCCACAGCTCCTGCGCGGTGTGTGGTTCGTCCCCAACAGATGAGTTTCAAAATTGCCTGCTGTTTCTTTCCCCTGGCTGTGCTGAAGTTGGTGGTGAAGGTGTTACGCTGAGAGGATGAGAAGGTGTTAGAGGAGGAAGAGGAGTAGGAGGAGGAGGCAACAGGAAGCAAAGTTAAATGCCTTGCAATCATCGGTGGCGGAAGGATATGCGGCAAACTGCTATCCGCCTCAGGCCCAGCCGCCACTGCATTTACCCAGTGTGCTGTTAGGGAGATATAACGTCCCGGCTCGTGCTTACTTGTCCATGTATCGGTAGTTATGTGAACCTTGCCGCAGAGGGCGTTGCACAGTGCACACCTGTGCAGGTAAGGAATGGCTCGCCTGGAAAGGTAGTGGTGGCTCGGAACGACGTACTGTGGGACAGCCAACACCATAAGGTTTTTAAAACTCTCTGTCTCCACCAGACGGAATGACAGCATTTCAATGGCTAGGAATTAGGAAATGCTGATATTTTAGGCAAGGGATCATGGGTGGGTAGAGGGGTACTTCCTCTTTTGCTTCAGTGTTTGGAAGATGGACAGCTGAACGCTGCCATGTGACATTGTGGTGCTGCTTTTTGAAGGTGACGGACGTGGTGGCTTTGCTGACACATCCTCAATTTGCGGGGTGGCCGGTGCCACTGTCACTCCAGAGGTGGAGGAAGAGGCAGAGACTGCAGCAGAAGAGGAAGTAATAGGAGCCTAAGACCTTTATTGGTTTTGGAGGTGTTTACTCCACTGCAGCTCTTTGCACTTAGATGCCTTGTCACGCAGATTGTGCTCAGGTTTAGAACGTTTATGCCTCACTTTAGGCTCTGATTGCATAGCGTGCAAACCACTCATGTCTTGTCGTCTGCACATTGTCTGAATTTGTTGTGCTCAGTCCCTGGGTGCCATGGGCAGTAGCAGGCGTACTGTCTAGGGGACGGCCGCTCTGCTTTTGCACCCTGCTCCCTTTTGGTTTGCTGGTGGCTCTGTGCGACCACCGTCTCTCCCTCCGAACTGCACAGGTCACTCGCATGACCTTAATTCCATGTGGGGTCTAGGACCTCATCGTTCTCCACATCATCTTCCACCCAGTCTTCACCCCTGCCCTTCTTGTCGGTTTTCACACTGCAGAAAACCGCAGCAGTTGGCACCTGTGTTTCGTCATCATGAGAGACGCGCTGCAGTGGTCTTCCCATGTCCTCATCCTCAAACATAAGTGGTTTTGAATCGGTGAACTCAATCTCTTCCACTTCTGGGGCAGTGCTAGGTGGAGAGCCGTGGGAAACCCTGCCAGCAGAGTCATTAAAAAGCATAAGCGTCTGCCTCATGACTTAGGGCTCACAGAGAAGCCCATGTCCTGCAGGTGCCAACTGAGCTTTCAGCAGTGGACCCAGTGGGAGACAATGTGAAGGTACAGGAGGCACTGTCAGCCACCCAATCTACTAGTGACTGTATTTGTTCTGGCCTCACCATTCGCAGAGCGGCACCTGTCGTCAGCGGCACCTGTCGCTGAAGGCTCTGTCATCTACGTGCACCTGAGGAAGGTGTTTCATTTGGGCGTGTAGCTAGCACAGATCATTTAGAGCCAGACTTTGTGGCCGCCTGCCTCTTAGAGTGCTGTGAATGGGGTCCCCACCCGTAGTAATAGTAGATAAGAATCACAGCAAGATAGGTGATTTATCATTTATGCGTTCTTTATTTCTCTGAAAAAACGGCCATATAAGTGTGAACGTTTTCGGCCAAAAAGGCCTTCATCAGGCACTACGACGCCAGAGGTATAGATGAGAGGAATTGTAAGAAGTATATGGAGCGCTCCGGCCGCCAAATGATACGAATGCCAGCTAGCACAGATCAATCATGTCCTCTCCCTGCAACAGGAGCTCCACCAACAACAGCAGCACCACGACCAGGGCCACGTCCCTAATTTGATGCTCTTCTCATTTTTTGTGGTCACCCTCCGAAGTAACAGACGTTTTTACTAAATTTAGTTCCCTGTCAGCAATGCGAAGCAGGGGTTTATTCACGGCAAAACTAGGTTAATTTCACCCAAGAATGTAACAGGCGATTTTTAGAAATATAGGTCCCTGTCACCTATGCATAGCAGGGGTTTGTATAAGGCAAAAATGGTAAAATGTCACCCAAGAATGTAACAGACGATTTTTAGAAGTTTAGGTCCCTGTCACCTATGCAGAGCAGGGGTTTATTCATGGCAAAACTGGATTAATGTCACCCAAGAATGTAACAGACGATTTTTTTGAAATTTAGGTCCCTGTCACCCATGCAGAACAGGGGTTTGTATTCTGCAAGACTGGGTTAATGTCACCCAAGAATGTAACAGACAATTTTTTTGAAATTTAGGTCCCTGTCACCCATGCAGAGCAGAGGTTTGTATTCTGCAAGACTGGGTTAATGTCATCCATCAATGGAACAGACGATTTTTAGAAATATAGGTGCCTGTCACCTATGCAGAGCAGGGGTTTGTATAAAGCAAAACTGGGTTAATGTCACCCACCAATGGAACAGATGATTTTTAGAAATATAGGTCCCTGTCACCTATGCAGAGCAGGGGTTTGTATACTGCAAAAATGGTTCAATGTCAACCAACAATTTAATAGACCAATTGTGGAAATGTATTTCCCTGTCACCTATGCAGAGCAAGGTTTTTTTGATGGCAAAAATGGGTTAACGTCACCCAACAATGCAACAGATGAATTTTTGAAAATTATTTCCCTGCCTGCTATGTAGAGCAGGTGTATAAAACAGCAAAAAATTGGTTAATTTCACCCAACAATGGAACAGATGAAATTTAGAAAATTATTACCCTGTCTGCTATGTAAAGCAGTTGTATTAAACAGCAAAGAATGGGTTAATGTCATCCAACAATGGAACAGACGAATTTTTGAAAATGATTGCCCTGTCTGCTCAGCAGTGCAGGCCGCAAAGTACTTTATGGCCCCAACAAGGGTTTTTTTTCACACACAATAAAACAGATGGATTTTAGTGTATTTCTTTCACTGTCACAAATATAGTGCAGGCCGCAAATGTACTATCTAGCGTAAAAGTGTGCTTTTTTCAAACAACAATGTAGCTGCAGTATTTAACGGTTCTATTGGACTTTCAGAAAAGCAGTGCAGGCCGCAAATGTACTATCTAGCACAAAAAGTGTGCTTTTTTCAAACAACAATGTACCTGCAGTATTTAACGGTTTTATTGGACTGTCAGAAATGCAAAATGTACTTTCTAGCACAAAAAATTGTCGACCGACAATGTAACAGCAGTATTTACTGGTTTTATTTGGCTGTCAGATATGCAGTGCCGGTGTCAGAAAGAGAAAAAATCGCTTTAGGTCACGCAAAATATGTCGCAGACTAATGTAATTGAATTATTTTCACTGCCAGGTATTCATTGCAGGCCACAGCGGTACTTGACCGCCAAAAAATGTGAATTTGTCCCCCTAGAATCTAACAGATGGATTTAATGAATAGATTTTTCATGTCAGATATTCAGCACAGCGGTAGTTCACAGAAAAAAGTGGGCACTCTGGAGACATTGGCTCTACTGGGGGCACTAAGTGGAGTTTTTTTTTTTATTGCTACACAACGGGCATTTTTTGTAATGGCACAAATTATAAGAGGGCATTTTTCTACTGTCACACATTATAAAGATAATTATTACTACCAGGGGCATTATGATGGGATTTATTACAACTGGGGGACTATGGGGAACATGAATACTAGTATGGCTACTATGAGAGCATTATTACTTCTGAGACACCGTGGGGACATTGGTCCTTTTGGGGGCCCTGTAGGGTCACTATTACTACTAAGTGCATTCTTGCAGGGATTTTGGGAGCACTATTACAGTGGGGGTACCCTGGCACAGTATCAGCTTAGCACAGTTCTTTTGGGGGGATTTTATGCTTACACTAATAGTGTCAAGGACACTTTGCTGGGTGCAGTTATTTTTAAGGGTATTGTGTTCCAATAATTATTAAAGGGGCACTATCTGTGTGTAACTAGTATTTTCAGGGGGTTTATCTGTTTCTGCAGTATAGTTTTGGGGAGCACAGTGGGCACAGTATTGGGGGTGCATGATGGGATGTTGAGAAGGTGGGAGTATGATGAAAAAGTAGAAAACTAAGATGTCTGTTTGTCAAACTCTGCAAAAACTAGAGATGGCTAAAAGAAATCATCATGGTGGTCTGGTCTGAATGGAGAAGATAAGGAAAGAGAACATCTATATCAAAGGAGACATCACTGGATGTAAGAGGTATGTGGCACTGTATTAGGCTACCTTCACATCTGCGTTAGTGATTCACTGGATCCGGCAGTGCGGGATACAGATAGAATGCCGCCCATCCCATTAACTATAATGGGGTCCGGCAGAGATCCGGCCACAATCTGGCAAAAATGCAGAGAATCAGCGGGACACAAACCCCTCCATGCTTCAGTTTGTGTATGGCTGATTCCTTGCATTTTCTGCCAGATCAGATGGCCGGATCGTAGTGCTGCAGGTGGGAAAATAGCCTTACCCTGTATGCTTTGCATTGCTGTATGTAATGTTAGGGGGGAATAGGTTAGATTGAGAATTTGGCATGGGGGTGGGGCCTAGGCACATTCTTTGCACAGGGGCCCTCTGCTGTCTGTGTCCCCCCATGTTGTATAAATGCACCAGGAAAAGTACCACTGTTAAGAGCAAATATACAAATATTAAATACAAAGTATATCAGGGAAATAACACATAGTGACTACAGAAATAATTTTGTGCAAATTACTTGAAGAGATTAATTATTGCCTGATGAAAATTCTTAGAAATATGTAACTAGCAATTAAGCATTAGACACAAGTTTGAAATATCTGGATTCTTTGGAAATATATTTATATCCTTTCATAATGTTGGGGATGTCTCCACACAAAAGCTAAGTCACTGGAATGTTTACATTTGGCCAAGTGATTCTTAACAGATAACTATGATGTAAAGAATGGTTAAGGCTCTAAACCATGGTTGACTGCTGGAGCAATTTGCATATTCATGCTGTAAGTGGCCATTAGATTTCCATCTGCATGTTGATTCTTTGAACCCCTGGCAGGCACATTGCCTTTGGCTAAAACTGACATAACTTGTTTTAAAAAAAAAAGTGATATCTTAGGAGTGATTATGTTTTACAGTATTTTATGAAGCTTAGTATGTACGTCCTATAGTAAGTTTTGCTGGAACCTGTGATCTCAAATAAATCATGCCAGTTCACTTTGGAATTTTACATGATTCAGAAAGTAACTTATTTGAAAAAAACAATAAACAAACATGTTTATTTGTGCTTTTGTTCTAAATATGATATGGAATATTGTGTTGCGTAAAATATTGTATAGCACACAATCAGCACATCAGCTAAATCCCCTTAGTGACCACCAATATACATTTTACAGTGATCACTAAGGGGCCTTAGACTGGGCTGGACTTTTTTACTGTAACCCAGTCTAACTGCTATAGGGGTCTCCCGTGCAGTGAAGAACAGGAGCTTGGCTTAAAAACTACGACTTGTCCCACAAAAAAAAAAAAACATATGGCTACATAGGTGAAAAAAAAAGTTATAGGTGTTGGAAGTGGACAATTAAAATATGGCTTGGTCATTAAGGCCTAAAACAGGCTGGTTATGTTTTGTACTCAATATAGTATGGCATATTACAGTATATTGAATACATTATACAGATGTAGTAGAGTCAACACACATGCTTTATGAGACATGTTATCTAAACTAAATGCGTTAAGCAAACACCTTCAATTGCTTTTCAATGGCTTTTGTTTCAAGATAGCGGGATGAGTTAAGAAATTTGAGTTAAGAGTTTAACTGTTAACCCTGCTATATCTGTACTATATAGCACACAATTGGCACATGGGCTAAATACTATTAAATTATTAAAGGGATTTTCTGGGACTTTTATATTGATTAACTATTCTAAGGATATCAATATCATAACAGAGGGAGTCCATCTCCTGGCACCCTGCCGATGAGCTGATTGCAGACCACAGACAGCATGAAAACCAGACAAAGCTCTGAACAATGTGTAGGTGTCATACCTGGTTAGTGTAGCTGCTTCTTAAATGAGATTATTGGGAATTGACTCCCTCTAAACTAATTTGATTACCTACCTAAGGATAGGTAATTAATATTAAAGTCCTGGAAGACCCTTTTAGTTTAAAATACTATTTAGAGTCAATAAAAAGTATATAATAGGAAATGGCTCACTTTTGGCTTGCACTTTCAATTTGCTTGCTTATATTTTTAATTTTGGCTTTCACTTTTAATTTGCTTGCTTAAATTTCTTCCTATCAATATAAGCAAACAAATTAAAAGTCTACGATGGGATACATATTTTGACAATACATTTCTACAGGATTAGGTTAATGCAGATTTTTATATATGCTATATATCTTTTCGAGCTAATTCATTCTATATGTATTTTGCAAATATGAAATATTACTATATCACCATTTTGCAAACTTAGAAAGAAAAATTGCATGGCAAATACAAAAATTGCATAAAAATCGCATGGAGACGATTAAGGGAAGATTGGGAATTTTGATCTAGCCCAGACATTTATATCAACCAAATCAGGATATAAAAAAACGGAACTTCAAAGCGCAAGTGTAGCCACTGAAGAAGGGGAAATTTTCCCCCGAAACGCGTCTGACAGTTTGTATATTTCCACTCGCTGAGGACTTTGCTATTGCCGTAAATATGATAATTTTAATCGCATCTGAAATATCAGCAGGACCAGAGATATATGAACATTGTGTCTTTATTCGTAGTCTCGCGAGATATAGAGCAGATCACGTGTTACGCCGACATCCAGCGCAGCCTGACACTAGGCTGAATCTGTGAGTTGATCCAGCCTGAAGATTGGCCAAATTTACATGCTGACACGGCCCAAAGCTGCTCGCTGACATCCCGAAGACCGCACAGAAAGACAAAGTTAGGTAAGCGCACCCACGTTGGGCGGCAACAACTGATATGTTGTTATAAACTGCTGTATGGGGATAGGGCTCAGAAGCGAAGGAGTACTATTTGACTTTTGGAGGGCAGATTTAGCTTGAATGATTTTTAAACGCCATATTGCATTCTTAGAAACATAGAAACATAGAAACATAGAATGTGTCGGCAGATAAGAACCATTTGGCCCATCTAGTCTGCCCAATATGCTGAATACTATGGATAGCCCCAGGCCCTATCTTATATGAAGGATGGCCTTATGCCTATCCCATGCATGCTTAAACTCCTTCACTGTATTTGCAGCTACCACTTCTGCAGGAAGGCTATTCCATGCGTCCACTACTCTCTCAGTAAAGTAATTCTTCCTGATATTACTTTTAAACCTTTGCCCCTCTAATTTAAAACTATGTCCTCTTGTAGCAGTTTGTCTTCTTTTAAATATTCTCTCCTCTTTTACCGTGATGATTCCCTTTATGTATTTAAAAGTTTCTATCATATCCCCTCTGTCTCTTCTTACTTCCAAGCTATACATGTTAAGGTCCTTTAACCTTTCCTGGTAAGTTTTGTCCTGCAATCCATGTACTAGTTTAGTAGCTCTTCTCTGAACTCTCTCCAAAGTTTCAATATCCTTCTGCAGATATGGTCTCCAGTACTGCACACAATACTCCAAATGAGGTCTCACTAGTGCTCTGTAGAGCGGCACGAGCACCTCCCATTCTTATCTCCGTAAGGAACCTGTACAGTGGAAACCTACAAGAAGTTACCTAATTGTTGTAAACTACACCACTCAAGGAATTTATTAAGTGTGTAGTGAGCAGTTTGACCACACATTTGTTCTATAGAATTTATTAACACTAGGATGTGAAAAAGAAAAATGATGTGTTTTCCAATAAAATGTGGCCTTTTAGAAGAATAGAGTAATAGAAGAAAAAGCACCCCCATAATTTTTATGCATATTTTTCCTGAATATGGGAACATGGTTGTATTTAAGAATGCACATTTTGCTGGAGTAGTTCTCCCGTGCCATGTCACATTTGCAGATGCCCTAAGGTACTAGTACAGTGTAAGCACATTTTGGAAACTAAAGCCTTCAAGGGTTAGTCATTGGGTTGACCCCACAGATGTTTTTTTTAATTTTTAAAAGTTGGCAATGAATTGAAATAAAAAAAATTGCATTTTATTTCAATTATATGTAGTTTTAGCCTCAAATGTTTTCAAGTGATAATAGGAGAAAAACACAATTTTACATAATTTCCCCCCCCCCCAGCACAACACTACCCGTATCTGTTCATAAATTGCTGTTTGGGCACAATGCAGGGTTTAGAAGAGAAAGAGCAGTATGTGCATTTGATACCTAGTTTGGTGTTCTATATAATATTGGCCAACAACTGCAAAGGCTCTGAGGTGATGTTAAAAAAAGAAACTGCCAATAAGTGACTCCATTTTGGAAAACGCACCCCTCACAGCATTTATCAAGGGTTGCAGTATTTTTTTTTTTACCTCACTTTGCAAACATTAATGCCCAGCAGATGGCACAAAGTGAACAGTGGCATTTTTCTACAGATATGCCATTTCAGTGCCCAATATGTTGTGCCCATCATATGCCAGTGTGAAAAGTAAGCCTTTTTATTATTATGCTGTGCTTCCTTGTTTTAGAAACAACCATCATGTGACCATATTATTTTCTCTAAACAATTGACAGAGCTCCGGAGTAAAAGAGCACCATGAGCATTTGAGACATAATGTGGTAAATTATATAGCTTGGGTTGAGAACTGTAGAGGCTTTGCGGTTAAATAAATGGAACCCCAAAAAACTGACCCCATTTTAGAAACTTTTTTGGTAGGATGTGGCACTTGTGTCCTGTTGGTTGGGTACTATAACTGTGGGGTTCCACCCCCGTAGCAAGCAATAATAAAATAAACTTAGGCACACCTTAGGAATTGCTTGAAGTATCGTGTTGATCTTTATTTGGTTTTCATATGCAAGGCAACATATTTGTGTACATGTGATATTTCGGTCCTACGTAGAGCTTTTTAAAACACTGAATAACAAATTACAGAAGAATACATGTAAGAATCAAAAGATTACAAAAGATTGGAATGTAGTATAACATCTGTCTGTGTCATATTGGATACAACAATAGGATAGCCTAGTGTGGTGAGCATGAATGTTCTCTAAAACGTATAAAGTCATGTAATATGTCTAGTCTTAAGTAAAGTATCAGCAATCAAACATTGCTTAGGTTACATAGTCAATTGTACATTACATTGTGGGTAAATATAAGTAAAGGTAGCACTTGATAATAACATCAAACAGCCGAGAAGTAGAGGGGTAAGCAGTAGTCTTGGTAAATCTCTGATGCTAGCTAAGAAAATATGCAACATAATGCAAATAGATAGGGCATCTATTACAAGCAAATCTTCTGGTAGTGTATATTAGGAGAGTACATCTGTTGATACGCTGTGGATTCAAGTTAAGAAAGACAGTATTATAATGTATGTTACAATATATCAGCACAGCAACCGAAAGGAGTATGTAATATTAAACCGGGTCCCCTGAATAAAGGAAGGAAAGGTAACATGAACTCACCTAGTTGCCATAAGAATAGAGGATGAGAAAAGTGGTTTTAGGAAGGTGACTAATCACCATATAGTATCCTAGGGTATGTTTGCACTTGGTAGAGTTTAAATACTATGTGGGCAGGAAATGTTACCCTTGATCAGGAAGTGACTATGGCTAGTAATAATGGATAAAATTGGATAGGAAATTGTTAGAGAAGATAAGGGGGTTATTTATGTGTCTATATGGCCAATGAATGTACTATGATGTGGGGGTAAAGAGGTATATGATAGTGTATAAAGCAGGAGAACTTATAAAAATGGTGGTGCGTTCCAGCATGGAACGCACACCAATGAGTAGGGCTGAGTGTAAAACCAAGATGGCAGTGCGTTCCACTCTGGAACGCATCGCTAATAGTGGGGGTAAAGCCTAGTCAATGTTATAGAGGTCAGCGTGGGGTGGAATAAGGTTAAGAGTGAGAGTGGAGAGGTTGGTGGTGTAGTGTATGAGGCAGGGCACTCTATACAGGAGCATCTGTAGCCTCGTATCTAATGCATTCCACGGTGGAACGCATCAGAACCAGCTAAAATGGCTGTATATTCCACTGTAGAAGAGTAGGTGGAACGCATAGTGTAATACAGGGTGTGCTTGCGGCCCGATATAGGAGTCTTAGACTGAAAGCTCACTTTTCGGATAACCCGACGTATACCACAATGGAAGCAGTTCTCTCCTCCCATATCAACCTTAAAGCACTGGGACTTCGTTCAAAGAGCACCTTTAGGCCCCCTAAATCCTCTCCAGGGGTGGAGGCATTAATCACATTGGTCAATAAAGATACCGAATCACTCATACATAAAATGAAAGGGGGTGATTATTTCGTATCACCCAATCTTAGTAATACGGAGAGGCAAGCACTCTCCACTCTAACCGGAAACCGAAACTTTATTATCAAACCAGCTGATAAAGGAGGAGCGATCGTTGACATGGACCGAATAGACTACATTGCGGAAATTCATAGGCAGTTAGATGACACCACTGTATATGCCAAGCTTAAATACAACCCGAGCACAATAATCGCCAATAAAATCAAGACAACCCTTACATAACATCACATAAGGGACACAATTAATAAACAATTAATGTCTTTCTTAACTAACCCTTACCCCATTACTCCAGTTTTCTACACGCTTCCCAAAATCCACAAGACTTTAGACAAGCCACCAGGATGTCCCATAGTGGCATCCGCAGATTCTATTCTATCCCCTCTATCTATTTTCTTAGAGAAGGCTCTGACTCTTATTAAAAACACCAGGTCCTACTAGACACCCAGCATTTCTCTAAATGATAGGACAGACAGTTCCACTCTCTGAAACATCTTATCTGGTCACTTGGGACGTCAGTAGTCTCTACACTTCCATCCACCAAATGCTCCCTTCCTAGATCCCAATTAACAAGAGTCAACAGAGAGAATACAAGTAGAGATGAGCGAACCCGCACTGTAAAGTTCGGTTTCGTATCGAATTTTAGGGTTTTTGGCACCTGGACCCAAACCCGAACATTTTCGTAATAGTTCGGGTTCGGTGTTCGGCGGATTTTATAGTGCTTGTTGAAAAGCTGCTGGGCAGCCAATCAACAAGCATCTAACTACTTTGCCCTTAGAAGCCATTACAGCTATGCCTACTAATGGCATGGCTGTGATTGGCTAAGTGCAGCACGTGACCCAGCCTCTTTATTAGCTGGAGTCATGTAACGCCACACGTCAATCTGCTGTTGTTAGTGTAGGGACAGGTTGCTGCTGATGCTGTCAGGAAGAAAATAGGAAAGAAGCTTAGCTGAATAATATCTGATATCAGAATTTTATTCACTCAGCGATTTACAACCTTTTTTTTTCTTGTGGGTGCAATGGTAGTGTTTTTTATGAGGCCAGTGACAAATACTTTTATTTGGCTGTGAGTGGTTGTTGTCGGCGGCCATTTTGTGCAAGTGACGTGCTTTTGCAGCTGCATATGTGCCAGGGACAGTAATTAAATCCAGTCTTTTTACTTCATTTGGCAAAATTTACCCATTTTTTAAGTGCACCTGCACTGCATAGCTGCCAGGGGAAGGGAAAAATAATACTGTTACTCCGTATGTGATTTTAGGGATCTAGGGGTGACATTTATTTTTTGTGCTAAAAAGAACATTTGCTCTGTGCACTGCATTTGTGATTGTGAAAAATATAATCAGTAAATCTATTTGTTTCACTGTGGCTGAAAAAATAAGATTTTTTCTTACCATAAAGTGCCTTTACTGCCTGAACAGTCAATCTGATAGTGAAAAATAATCAGCAAATCCATCTGTTTCACTGTGGTTTAAAAAATGATTTTCTTTGTACCATAAAGTACTTTTTCTGCCTGAACAGAAAATCTGATACTGTACAATAAACAGTAAATCCATCTGTTTCAGTGGGGGTGTTTATAAAGTACCTTATTGCCTTGTACTGCAAATCAAATAAAATCTGTAAATTCCACTGGGACATTGTGGGTGGAAAAAACACTAAATTTTTGGCACAAAGTAAATTTGCGGCCTGCTCTGTACTACTGCTATTGAAAGAATTTCATTTAAATCAATCAGTTTCATTTGTGGGTGAAGAAATCATATATTTTGTTGAAATAATCTCCCTCTTCTGCCTGCACAGCTAATCTGATTGTGAAAAACAATCAGTAAATCCATTTGTTTCACTGTGGGTGAAAAAATAATATTTTCTTTTACAATAAAGTACATTTTCTGGCTGAATAGCAAATCTGATAGTGAAAAATAATCAGTAAATGCATCTGTTTCACTGGGCGTGAAAAAATTATATTTTATTTACCATTAAGTGCCTTTTCTGCCTGCTCAGCAAATCTAATAGTGAAAAATAATAAGTAATTCCATCTGTTTCACTGTGTGTCCAAAAAAAATAAACATTTTTTTGCAATAAAGTTAATTTTCTGCCTGAATAGCAAATCTGATATTGAAAAATAATCTGTAAATCCATCTGTTTCACTAGGGTTGAAAAAAATCCTCTTTTTTCCTATAAAGTACCTTATTGCCTTGTACTGCAAATCAAATAAAATTATTAAATTCCACAGGGACATTGTGGGTGGAAAAAACACCTAATTTTTGGCACAAAGAAAATTTGTGGCCTGCTCTGTACTACTGCTAGTAAAAGAATTCCATTTGCATCTGTCTGTATCATTTGTGGGTAACAAAAATCACATATTTTGTTGAGATAAATTCCCTCTTCTGTCTGCACAGCCAATCTGATAGTTAAAAATAATCTGTAAATCCATCTGTTTCACTGTGGTTAAAAAAAAAAATTAAAATTCCTTGTACCATAAATTATCCTTTTTGGCTGAACAGCAAATCTGATACTGAACAATAATCAGTAAATCCATTTGTTTCACTGGGGGTGAAAAAAGTATACTTTTTTTTACCATAAATTGCCTTTTCTGACAGAATAGCAAATCTGATAGTGAAAAATATTCAGTAAATCCATCTGTTTCACTGGGGGTGAAAAACTCCCCCCCCCCCCATAAAGTACCTTATTGCCTTGTACTGCAAATCAAATAAAATAAGCAAATTCCACTGGGACATTGTGGGTGGAAAAACCACTTAATTTTTGGCACAAAGTAAATTTGCGGCCTGCTCTGTACTACTGCTAGTGAAATAATTTCATTTGCATCCGTCTGTTTCATTTGTGGGTGTAGAAATCATATATTTTGTTGAAATAAATTCCCGCTTCTGCCTGCACAGCCAATCTGATACTGAAAAATAATCAGTAAATCCATCTGTTTTACTGGGGGTGAAAAAATAATATTTTCTTCTACAATAAAGTACATTTTCTGGCTGAACAGCAAATCTGATACTGAAAACTAATCAGTAAATCTATCAGGTTTTCTTTTACCATAAAGTGCCTTTTCTGACTGAATAACAAATCTGATAGTGAAAAATAATCAGCAAATCATCTGTTTCACTGGGGTTGAAAAAATCCTCTTTTTTTTCTTATTAAGTACCTTATTGCCTTGTACTGCAAATAAAAAAAAATCTGTAAATTCCATAGGGACATTGTGGTTGAAAAAATATTATTATCTGAATATCTGACAGTAAAAAAAAAAAAAAAAAACAGTAAATCCAGCTCTTAGATTGTGGGTGGACATTGCAACAGTTGTTAGGCCAGTCATTCACAAGTGGCTTGGAGGTGGTGTTCCTGCTGCACTGCATCCCTGACTTGGTAAAATTTATTCAGTAAATTAGGTGGCGTACTACTGACTGTTGGGGGATCTGTACTCCTTGTCTGTTTTCAAGTACCCCTGCACTGCATACCTGACTTGGCAAAATGTATTCAGTAAATTAGGTGGCGTACTATTGATTGTTGGGGGATCTGTACCCCTTCTCTGTTTCCAAGTACCCCTGCACTCCATACCTGACTTGGCAATAAATATTCAGTAAATTAGGTGGCGTACTACTGAATGTTGGGGGATCTGTACCCCTTCTCTGTTTCCAAGTACCCCTGCACTGCATACCTGATTTGGCAATAAATATTCAGTAGAGTTGAGCGGACACCTAGATGTTCGGGTTTGAGAATTTCGGCCGAACTTCACGAAAATGTTCGGGTTCGGGATCCGAACTCAACCCAACTTGACCCCGAACCCGAACTCCATTGAAGTCAATGGGGACCCGAACTTTTGGGCACTAAAAAGGCTGTAAAATAGCCCTGGAAAGGGCTAGAGTGCTGCAAAAGGAATCAAAATGTAGGTAAATCCCCTGCAAACAAATGTGGATAGGGAAATGACTTAAAATAAAATAAATTAAATTTAATTAATATCAATTGGCAACTTGGAGGAGGAGGTAGAATAGGAGGTTGGGGTGGCGTCAGGTGGGAATGCTATGGGAGTTGAAGTTCTCCTCACAGCCAAAAAGGATTCATAGGACTTCTTTGTAGAGAATCGCTCACTCTCACTTTCTCAGGGCAGGTGCTCTAATCCAAATTTGATTCACCCCTCAAAACTTTAATCAAACATATGCGGTACTAACTTTCCATTTTATAAAATTATTCTCTCTGGTGCGCAACTAGTAACCAAAAGCCCCAAATGCAGACCGGAAAATTTGAAAATATATGTGTTCTGGATATTATTAATGTTAAGTGATGTATTAGTAGAAATGGTATGTGAAGTATAGAACATTGTAAGTCATAGTACATGTTGCGATATTTGAGATAAAGCGACAGAGTGGTGAACAGCTTTTTGGTCGTGTCCCCATTTCACCAGGTTTTACTTGATATAGGAAATATGCAAACAACTATGCGGAATATCCAAATGAATTATTCATAAATAACGATACTGAATAATCAAAGTAGCCCAGGTGTATGGAAGACACGATTAAATAACACACAAAGCATGGGCGGTCTCTTCTTTACAAAATTGTGGGCTCTTTTTATTTTTTATTTTTTGTTTTTATTGGATGTATACTGTTTTTACCATATATTGTATCGTATTATTGTTATATGTTGGAAGCTTCAAAGAGGATTTTCATGAATAAATAGACCATTTAATCTGTATATGAGTTGAAGTTCACATCACAGCCAAGAAGGATTCATGTCTGCCAGCAGGGTCACAGGCATCATTCAAACATTCAAGCCCACGGGACCCACAAAGAGGAGAGTTAAAATCACACCAAGACAGTATTGATTTCACCCAGCAATGCCACAGGCCTCATTCACAGATTCAGACCCATGGCACCCACAAAGAGGAGAGCAGTCCCGTAACAGCAACACAGGACTCAGGTCAACCTGCAATGGAACAGGCCATTATCATTTATGTAGGCCCCTGACACCCAGACAGAGGAGAGATAATTTGACAGTAAAAAGAGGCTAATGTCTCCCATCAATACAGCAGGCGATAAAACAAAATATAGGCCGCTGACAACCAGACAATGTAGAGGTTATTTGACAGTATAAATTGGATAATGTCACCCACCAAAGCAACAGGTAATTATCTGAAATGTAGGCCCCTGGCATTCAGACAGAGGAGAGAGGTCCCATAGCATAAAATCAGGCTTGATGTCACCCGCCAAAGCAGCAAGCGATTAAGAGAATTTTAGGCCCCTGACACCTAGACAGAGGAGAGGTCATTTGACAGCAAAAAGAGGTTAATGTCACGCACCAAAGAAGCAGGCGATTAGCTGAAATGTATGCCCCTGGCACCCAGAAAGAGGAGAGGTTCATTCAACTTGGGGTTGCCCCCAAAATAATGGTAGAATTAAAAAAAGAGGATTCAATAAAGAAGTACCCTGGAGTACAAGAATGTATGGTTGAGGGCGAGGCATTTATAAATGTCTATTCTGCACAAGGTACGGACAAGTCCTGTGGGATCCATGCCTGGTTCATTTTAATGGCAGGCGGCTGCGTTTGTCTGTAATGACACCCCATCAGACAATACACTGGCTGCAGGGCAGACAGACCCTGAAGTTGAATGGGGCAGAACCATCAGTCAGTACGTGGAGGCATGTGCACATGTACTGTTCCACCATGTTGTTCAAATGCTGCCTCCTGCTAACACGTTTCCTCTCAGCTGGTGGTGCAGATTTCTGTGGCGCGGTCACAAAACTTTTCTACATCTCGGCCATGCTAACACTGCTGTCTGAGGAGCTGGCCGTGACAGAGCTGCGTTGGCGACCTCTTCCTCCTCCTCCTCTGCCTTCGCCTTGTACTTCCACTTGTCCCCCCGTGTCATTTGGGAATGCCCTCAGGAGCGCGTCTACCAGCGTGCGTTTGTAGTCGCGCATCTTCCTATCATGCTCCACTGCGGGAATTAAGGTGGGCACGTTGTCCTTGTACCGGGGATCCAGCAGGGTGGCAACCCAGAAGTCAGCACAAGTTAAAATGTTTTCAACTGTGCAGTCATTTCGCAGGCACTGCAGCATGTAGTTGCTCATGTGTGCCAGGCTGCCCAGAGGTAATGATAAGCTGTCCTCTGTAGGGGGTGTATCGTCTGTGTCCTCCGTATCCCCCCAGCCACACTCAAGTGATGGCCCTGACCTGCGTAGGGTCCCACCCTGCAGTGAAACCGGTTCCTCCTCCTCTACCTCATCCTCCACCTCCATCAGAAGTGTGCCCTGGCTGTCCACATGTGTACCTGGCCTCTGCTGGTGCAGGAACCCACCCTCTGAGCCACTTCTGTATGACCTGCCTGAAACCCTGTGAAATGTCCCCTCTTCCTCCTCCTCCTGTGCCGCATCCTCTTTCATCATCGCCGTAATATTTTTTTCAAGGAGACATAGAATGGGTATTGTAATGCTAACAATGGCGTCATCAGCACTGGCCATGTTGGTTGAGTACTCTAAAGACAGCAACAAGGTACATAGGTCTTGCAGGCCCAGTCACTGTTGGTGAACTGGTACTGATCCACAGAGCTACTGACCCATGCATACTGCATCTGAAACTCCACTATCGCCCACTGCTGCTCGCACAGTCTCTCCAGCATATGTAAGGTGGAGTTCCACCTGGTGGGCATGTCGCATAAGAGGCGGTGAGCAGGAAGGCCGAAGTTATGCTGCAGCGCAGACAGGCGAGCAGCAGCAGGGTGAGAATGCCAAAAGCGTGCACATACAAACCGGACTTTAAGCAGCAGCTCTGACATGTCTGGGTAGTTTTTAAGAAACTTCTGCACCACCAGATTCAGCACATGGATATTGCCAGAGATGGCGTTGTGCAGCGCACACTTGATTTTATCCTCCACTAGGTTTTTCAGGGAAGGAACGGCTCGCCGGGAAACGTAGTGGCGGCTAGGAACAACGTACTAGGGGACAGCCACCACCATCAGCTGTTTGAAACAGTACGGCTCCACCAGATTGAATGACAGCATTTCAAAAGCCAGTAATTATTAAATGCTGGCATTCAGGGCCAAAGCTCGAGGGTGGGTAGGTGGGTATTTCCTTCTTCTCTCCAATGTTTGGGAGATGGACAGCTGAATGCTGCCATCTGACATGGTGGAGATGCTTGGTGATGGTGTCATATGTGGTGGTGTTAGTGGAACATTCCCTGTTTGCTGGTTGCCAGGTGCCACGGTGATGCCAGAGGTGGAGGGAGAGGCTGAGCCAGCAGCAAAAGAGGGAGCAGGAGGAGCTTGAGAGAGTTCCTTGTTTTTAAAGTGTTTATTCCACTGCAGTTCATGCTTTGCATGTAGATGCCTGGTCATGCAGGTTGTGCTCAGGTTAAGAACATTTATGCCTCTCTTCAGGCTCTGATGGCACAACATGCAAACCACTCATGTCTTGTCATCAGGACCTTGAGTGAAGAACTGCCACGCAAATGAACTCCATGGAGCAGGCCTTGGTGTGCTCGGTGCCTTTGTGTGGTGGAGAGTAGCAGGCATACTCTCTCTGGAATGGCTGCTGCGCTTTTGCACCCTGCTCCCTCTTCCACATCATCTTCCACCCATTCATGACCCTTGCCCTCCTCGTCGGTCTGCACATTGCAGAAAGCCACAGCAGTTGGCACCTGTGTTTCGTCATCATCAGAGACGTTTTGTGGCGGTATTCCCATGTCCTCATCCTGCAACAAAAGTGGTTGAGCATCAGTGCATTCAATGTCTTCCTATTCTGGGGCAGGGCTAAGTGGATGGGCCGGGGAAACCCTACCAACAGAGTCATTAAAAAGCATGAGACTTCTTGGCTGATTTGCAAGGGGGTGAGGTGAAAGACTGATGGGCATGGGCCGCAGGTGCCAACTCTGAGCTTTCTGTAGAGGACTGGGTGTTAAATACTGTGAAGGAACTGGAGGCACTGTCAGCAGCCCAATCGATTATCGCCTGTACATGTTCTGGCTTCACCATCCGTAGAGCGGCATTTGGGCCTATTAAATAACGCTGCAGATTCAGTCGCCTACACGCACCAGAGGAAGAGGTTTGACTTGGAGCGGTAGTTGGCGCTGAACGGCCACGTCCTCTCCCAGCAACAGGAGCTCCACCAACACCACCACGACCATGCCCACATCCCTTATTTGATCTTCTCTTCATTATTTGCGTTCACCCACCAAGCTGAAAGATTGGTCTCTCTCCGGTGTCAATTTACCTGCCACTAGTCGACAATTACGTTCGCTAAGGCAGTTCCCGTGTCATAAAAATACTCTGTGGACCCAGAATAATGTTTTTTGGGCCCAAAATACACTGATTCTCAATTTCTATGCGGAAATGTAAAAATTTTTTGGTTAACTGTATGCACAAGTGGTTTGTGGAACAAGAATAAGTATTTTTGTAATAAAATACATAAAATTAGTATTTCACTGCTGTGAAATTGAAATTAATCATTTATACGGCGGATGCACAACTGTTTTTTCAGCCTAAAACACGGCTTTTTTCAATAAAACCCCAAAATGCAGTGTTTAACTGCTGTACATTAAAATAAGATATTTATACTATGTATGGACACCAAATTTGGGGACCCAGAACACGGATTTGATCACCAAAATTCACAAATGCAGTATTTGATTGTTATAAATTGGAAATTATTATTTAAACAACGGATGCACAACAGTTTTTTTGGTCTAAAACACGGCTTTTTTCAATAAAACCCCAAAATGCTGTTTTTAACTGCTGTACATCAAAAGTAGATATTTATACTATGTATGCACACCAGATTTAGGGACCCAGAACACGGATTTGTTCACCAAATTTCACAAATGCAGTATTTGACCGCTATAAATTGGAAATAATTATTTAAACGACGGATGCACAACAGTTTTTTCAGACTAAAACACGGCTTTTTTCATTAAAACCCCAAAATGCAGTTTTTAACTGCTGTACATTAAAAGTAGATATCTAGACTATGTATGGACACCAGATTTGGGGACCCAGAACACAGATTTGGTTACCAAAATTCACAAATCCAGTATATGACTGTTATACATTGGAAATAATTATTTAAACAACAGTTTTTTTCAGCCTAAAACACCGCTTTTTTCAATAAAACCCCAAAATGCTATTTTTTACTGCTGTAAATTTAAATTCGATATTTATACCCTGTATGTACAACTGCTTTGCGAAGCAAGAATATTGCTTTTTTCCCACAAAAAAGAATAATGCACTATTTCTCAGCTGTAATGTGAAATTGGTATTGAAGCGGTGCATTTCAAGATGCTCTTTGGATCAGGATTACCACTTTTTTGTCAAAAAACATACACTTATGCTGTATTTCACAGTAGCAATTAAAAATTGGTGGTTAGAATGGGTATTTCAGACTGTTTGGTGGACCTTGAATAAAGTTTTTTTTCTATAAAAAACAAAGAAACACTATTTCCCTGCAGAAATATAATATATGTCGTTGGACAGTGTATGCAGAACAGTTTTGTGGACAAGGAATATGGTTCTTCCCCCAAAATTACACGGATTCTCTTTTTCACCGCAGAAATGTCAAATATATATATATTGGCGGTGTAAAATAGGCTTGGTGGATCAGGATGACCATTCTTTTTTTTAACTAAAATACACTGATGCACTATTTGATAACTTAAATTGAATATACGGTTTAGTGCATAGTATACAAAAGTGCTCTGTGGCACCACAGAGCCCAGACTAGACAAATCGACTATGTCACGGCATTTGTCACCAAAATTCACAAATGCAGTTTTTCACTGCTGTAACTTAAATGTAGGTATTTGTACTGTGTTTGTACAACTGCTTTGTGAAGCAGGAATTTAGCTTTTTTCACAAAAAAAACAAATAATGCACTATTTCTCAGCTGTAATGTGAAATCGGTATTTAGGCGGTGTATTTCAAAACTCTTTGTGGATCGGGATTTCCACTTTTTAGTCAAAAAAATACACTTATGCTGTATTTCACAGCAGCAATGTAAAATAGGTGGTTGGAATGGGTATTTCAGACTGTTTGGTGGACCTTGAATAATGTTTTTTTTCTATAAAAAACAAAGAAGCACTATTTCCCTGCAGAAATACAAAATATGTCGCTGGACGGTGTATGCAGAGCTGTTTTGTGTACAAAAATGCGGTTTTTCACCCAAAATTACACGGATTCTCTATTTCACCGCAGAAATGTCAAATATATATTTTGGCGGTGTAAAATAGGCCTGTTGGATCAGGATGACCACTCTTTTTTAAACTAAAATACACTGATGCACTATTTGATAGCTGAAATGGAATATGCGGTTTAGTGCATTGTATACACAAGTGCTCTGTGGCACCACAGATCCCAGGCTAGACAAATGGACTATGTCACGTCCTTTGTCACCAAAATTCACAAATGCAATTTTTCACTGCTGTAAATTAAATGTAGGTATTTATACTGTGTATGTACAACTGCTTTGTGAAGCAGGAATTTAGCTTTTTTCATTAAAAGAAAAGGATGCACTATTTTTCAGCTGTAATGTGAAATCGGCATTTAGGCGGTGTATTTCAAAATGCTTTGTGGATCAGGATTTCACTTTTTTGTCAAAAAACATACACTTATGCTGTATTTCACAGCAGCAATGTAAAATAGTTGGTTGGAATGGGTATTTCAGACTGTTTGGTGCACCTTGAATAACGTTTTTTTCTATAAAAAACAAAGAAGCACTATTTCCCTGCAGAAATATAAAATATGTTGTTGGACGGTGTATGCAGAACTGTTTTGTGGACAAGGAACACGGTTTGTCCCCCAAAATTACACAGATTCTCTATTTCACTGCAGGAATGTCAAATATATATTTTGGATGTGTAAAATAGGCTTGGTGGATCAGGATGACCACTTTTTTTAAACTAAAATACACTGATGCACTATTTGATAGCTGAAATGGAATATACGGTTTAGTGTATTGTATACACAAGTGCTCTGTGGCACCACAGATCCCAGGCTAGACAAATGGACTATGTCCCCTTAAACATACAAAGGGCAATATAGGGGACTTGAGCAGCCAGAAAAAAAAAGTTTTTTTTCCTTCACTTAGCTACAAAATAGGATTAGGTTGATGTCCCTGGCTGGCTGGCACACATGCAGTACACTGCAGTGGCTAATATGGCCGCCGAGCACCACCTCGGTAACAGATGGATTACAAAAAAAGATTTCCGTTGCAGTGGCTGGGTACAGAAACGTTGGATTGCTGAAGCTCCCTTCCTCTATTTGCTGAAACTTGTGCATTAAAGTAGCACAGGTTCTTCTGATTTCTGCCCTATTCTGTCCCTGATTGCAGCACCAACATCCTCTTGCTAAGCTCAAATCAGCAGAGTGACGTGCGGCAGTACGTGACTCCAGCTTATAAAGAGCCTGGGTCACATGCTGCACTCAGCCAATCACAGCCATGCCATTAGTAGGCATGGCTGTGATGGCTACCTAGGGCAAGAAGTAAAACGTTAGCTGATTGGCTGCTGAGCAGCCCTTCAGAAAGCGGGAAGAAAACGCCGAACAACGGACCCGAACCCAAACTTTTTTGAAAATGTTCGGGTTCAGGTCCGTGTCCCGAACACCCCAAAATTCGGTACGAACCCAAACTATACAGTTTGGGTTCGCTCAACTCTAATATTCAGTAAATTAGGTGGAGTACTACTGATTGTTGGGGGATCTGTACCCCTTCTCTGTTTACAAGTACTCCTGCACTGCATACCTGACTTGGCAAAAAATATTCAGTAAATTCGGTGGCGTACTACTGATTGTTGGGGGATCTGTGCCCCTCATTTCTTTCAAAGTGTTGTGACTTTAACACGTTGCCAGGGCCTATTAGGCAGACCACACAGTGTAAAAAATTTGCTTGACATATTGTGGTGTGATCTAGAAATATCTTTTATCTTTATCACACTGCCAGGGCATATTAGGCAGGGCACAAAGTGTAATAAATTCATCTGTCACATAAAGGTGTGACCAAAACCAATCTTTTCTGTTTATGACACGGGCACGGCATACCTAACAGTGAACAAGTTTTATTAAATTTGTCTGTTACTTCGTTGGGTTACTGAAAAGAATGAGAATAGCGTCAAATAAGGGACGTGGCCCTGGTCGTGGTGCTGCTGGTGTTGGTGGGGCTCCTTTGCAGGGAGAGGACGTGGTGGATCTGTGCCAGCTAATGAAACACCTTCCTCAGGTTCGCGTAAACGACAGGGCCTTAAGCGTTATTTAGTAGGCTTGAATGCCACCCTACGAATGGTGAGGCCAGAACACGTATAGGCGCTAGTCGATTGGGCGGCTGAAAGTGCCTCTAGTACCTTCACATTGTTTCCCACCCGGTCCACTGTTGAAAGCTCAGATTTTGCACCTGCAGGCCATGGGCAGCTATTTAGCACCTCACCCCCTTGCAAATCAGCCAATTAGTCTGAGCCCCAAGTCATGCAGCAGGCTCTCATACTTTTTGATGACTCTCCTGGCAGGGTTTCCCCAGGCCATCCACCTAGCCCTGCTCCAGAAGTGGAAGAGATTGAGTGCACCGATGCCCAACCACTTATGTGTGAGGAGGAGGAGGACGTGAGAAGACCACCGCAGCACATCTCTGATGATGACGAAACACAGGTGCCAACTGCTGCGGTTTTCTGCAGTGTACAAACCAATAAGGAAGGCAGGGGTGAAGACTTGGTGGAAGATGATGTAAAGGAAGATGAAGTCCTAGACCCTACATGGGATAAAGTTCATGCGAGTGACCTGCAGTTCGGAGGAATGGAGAGTGGTCGCACAGAGCCACCAGCACAGCAAAAGAGAGAGCAGGGTGCAAAAGCAGAGCGCCCGTCCCCTAGACACTACGCCGCTACTGCCCAACACACCCAGGGACATAGCACACCAAAGACAGCTCCAAGGAGTTCCCCGGCATGGCAGTTCTTCACACAATGTGCAGACGACAAGACACAAGTGGTTTGCACGCTGTTTAATCAGAGCCTAAAGCGACACATAAATGTTCTAAACCTGAGCCCAACCTGCATGATCAGGCATCTAAGTGCAAGACAAGAGCTGCAGTGGAGTAAACACCTCTAAAACCAAGAATAGTCTCACAGGCTCCTCCTGCTCCTTCTTCTGCTGCAATCTCGGCCTCTTCCATCACCTCTGTAGTGACAGTGGCACCGGCCCCGCAAACGGAGGATGTGACAGCAAGCCACCACGTCCGTCACCTTCAACAAGCATCATCACGGTGTCCTATGGAAGAGTTAAGCTGTCCATCTCCCAAACACTGGATCGAAAGATAAAGTACTCCCCTACCCACCTGCGATCCCTGGACCTGAATGCCAGCATTTTAAAATTGCTGGCATTTAAAAAGCTGTCATCCCGTCTGGTGGAGACGGACTGTTTAAACAGCTGATGGCCGTGGCTGTTCCACAGTATGTCGTTCCAAGCCACCACTACTTTTCCAGGTGAGCCATCCCTTACCTGCACAAGCAAGTGACAGACAAAATAAGGTGTGCACTGCACAACACCATCTGTGGCAAGGTCCACATATCGGTAGTTATGTGGACCAGTAAGCATGGCCAGGGCTGTTAAATCTCCCTAACAGCACACTGGGTAAATGTAGTGGCGGCTGGGCCTGAGGTGGATAGTTGTTTGGCGAATGTCCTTCAGCCCCCAAGGATTGCAGGGCATTTCTCTTTGCCTCCTGTTGCCTCCTACTCCTCCACCACCTCCTCATCCTCTCAGCGTAACACCTTCACCACCAACTTCAGCAAAGCCAGGGGGAAACGACAACTGGCAGTTTTTAAACTCATCTGTTTGGGGGACAAACCCCACACCTTGCAGGAACTATGGATGGGCATTGGAACAACAGACCGATGAGTGGTCGGTGCCACTGAGCCTCAAGCCTGGCCTGGTGGTGTGTGATAATGGGCGAAATCTCGTAGCAGCTCTGGGCATAGCCGGTTTGATGCACATCTCTTGCCTGACGCATGTGCTGAATTTGGTGGTGCAGAGATTCTTGAAAAACTACCCCGATATGTCAGAGCTGCTGCAGAAAGTGCGGGCCATCTGTGTGCGCTTTCGACGTTTTCACCCTGCTGCTTGACTTTCTGCCGTGCAGAGTAACTTTGGCTTCTCGCTCACCACCTCATATGCGATAGGAGATACAGTGCGAGCAGCAGCAGACGATAGTGGAGTTTCAGATGCAGCACACACGGGTCAGTCGCTCTACGGAACAGCAACATTTCACCACCACTGAGTGGGACTCCATGCGAGACATGTGTACCTTGTTGCGCTTCGAGTACTCCACCAACAAGGCCAGTGCCGATGACACCGTTCTCAGCATTTCTATCCCACTTCTATGACTCCTTGAAAAAACGCTTCGGGCGATGATGGAGGTGGATGTGTCACAGGAGGAATAGAAGGAGGAAGAGGGATCATTTCAATGGTTATCAGGCCAGTCATTCACTCGGAGGGTGGGTTTCTACACCAACATAGGCCAGGTACACAATTATCCAGCCAGGGCACAGTTCTGGAGGATGAAGAGGATGAGGAGGAGGAGGAACCGTGTTCAAAGCAGGGTGGCATCCAAAGCAGCTCATGGCCATCACTTGTGCGTGGCTGGGGGAATACAGAGGACACAGACAATATACCTCCCACAGAGTTCAGCTTGTCCTTGACTCTGGGCAGCCTGGCACACATGAGTGACTACAAGCTATGTGCTTGGGCAATGACAGCCGAATTGCCCACATTCTAACTTGTCCTGATTACTGGGTGGCCACCCTGCTGGATCCCCATTACAAGGACAACATGCTGTCCTTAAATCCCTCACTGGAGCATGATCAGAAGATGCGCAAGTACAAGCGCATGCTGGTAGATGCACTACTGATAGCATTCCCAACTGATAGCGGCGGCTCAGTGGAAGCACAAGGCGAAGGCAGAGGAGGAGGAAGAGGCCACCATCGCAGCCGGGGCACCGCCAGAACCCCCTAAGGCAGGGTTAGCATGGCCGAAATGAGGAAAAGCTTTGTCAACACGCCACAACAACCAGCACCACCAGCTAATACTCAACGTCTTAGCAGGAGACAGCATTTCAGCAACATGGTGAAGCAGTATGTGTGCACACACCTACACGTACTGACTGATGGGTCTGCCCCATTCAACTTCTGGGTCTCCATGGCCTGAGCTTGCCCTTTACGCTTTAGAGGTGCTGGCATTCCCTGCAGCCAGTGTATTGTCTGAACGTGTGTTTAGCATGGCAGGGGGTGTTATCACAGACAAGTGCAGCCGCATGTCCACATCCAATGTGGACAAGCTCATGTTCATTAAAATGAACCAGGCATGGATCCCACAGGACTTATCCGTACCTTGTGCACAATAGACATGTATACCGACTTCACACAGCCATTGTTATACTCCAGCGCACTTTCTCTTTGTGTTATTTTATATATTCCACAATGTTTTGTGGTGTACCCAAATTAAATAAAATAAAAAAATATACAGTGTTGCCTGCCTCCACCTCCTCTTCCACCTACACCGCCACATCCATCTACACCGCCATGTCCACCTACACCGCCACGTCCACCGCCTCCTCAACCTCCTAGTCCATATAGACCTCCTGCTCTTAGTTCAGGATTAAAATTTGTAATTTTTATTTATTTTATTTTATTTTAAGTCATTTCCCTATCCACATTTGTTTGCAGGGCACTTGCCCACATTTTGCTGCCTTTTCCAGCCCTCTAGCCTTTTCCATGGCTCTTTTAGAGCCATTTTAGTGCCCAAAAGTTCAGGTCCCCAATGAATTCAATGCGGCAAAGTTCGGCCGAACTCGGCGACCCGAACTTACAGATGTCTGCTCAACTCTAAATACAAGAATTGACAGACAAATTCCGTGCCAGAGGTTACCCCCAAACCATAATTAAAAAAGGTCTTTCTCCCACCATCAATCAATCAATCAAAAAATCCCAGTAAAAGAATACCTTTTGTACATACTTTTCATCCCTACTCCTACAAAATAGCCAATATTATAAAACATCATTGGAATATACTAGCCAGATCTTATCCTAAAATTGAGGAGTTCCAATCGCCCATTCTTTCATGCACTCGCCACCCTAGGAACCTCCATGATCAACTTGTTAGAGACGATATAGACTCAAATACAAGAAAATAAAGACAACAATTCCTATGGACTACAAAGAAAGGCACCTTTCTATGTATACATTGCACACAATGTTCTAATATACAAAAGGGAGATAAGATAAGACATCCACATACAGGTAAAAAATACCCCCATTAAAGGCTACTTTACTTGTGATACAAACTACGTTGTCTACATTCTCAAATGTCTGTGCAGTCTATTACATGTGGGGGAAACAACACAAACCATTCACGATAGAGTTGTCAACATAAATCAACCATACGTTGCCAAAATGTATTACTTCCAGTTCCTGCTTATTTTCATAAATACAAACATAACATATCACAAATACTTTTCCAGATCATTGAACATATAGCGACTCCAAGATGGGGGGGGGAAGACAGACAAAAAAAATTGAAACAAAGGAAGGCTTTTTGGATACACAAACTCCAAACACTGAACCAAGGGGGCTCAATAGAGATTACGATTACGAATGATTATCCTTTATCTAACTTTAGGTCTATGTTTTTGATATTACCTAATAAGTATAACTCTATATCTATGTTTTTCAGGCACGGCAACTATTAACCCGATCCCAGGCACCATTGCCATTCTTTAGTATCCTTTTTTTCTCCATATATCCTTTGTAACTATACACTCCCCCTAATTCTTTTACCTTGTTCTCCCCCCCTTTTTTTCACCTTTTGAACCTCTTTTACGCCTCCTTGTATTACACTACGCTTTCCACCAACTCTACCACGATGGAACTCACAGCCCTTTTCGCTGGTTTCAGTGGAATGCATCGGATACGAGGCTAGAGACGCTCCTGTATTTGCTCACTGCCTCTCACACTATACCACCAACCTCTCCACTCTCACCCTTACCGTTATTCCACCCCACACTGACCAATGCAACACGGACAAGGCTTTACCCCCACTATTAGCGATGCGTCCCAGAGTGGAACGCACTGCCATCTTGGTTTCCACTCAGCCCTACTCATTGGTTTGCGTTCCATGCTGGAACGCACCACCATCTTTATAAGTGCTCCTGTTTTATGTATTATCATATATCTCTTTACCCCTCATTGGCCATATAGGCACATATAAATCACCCCCTTATCTTCTCTAACAATTTCCCATCCAATTTTATCCATTATTACTTTACTAGCCAGTCACTTCCTGGTCAAGGATAACATTTCCTGACTACATAGTATTTAAAGTCTGCCAAGTGCAAACATACCCTAGGATACCATATGGTGATTAGTCACCTTCCTCAAACCACCTTTCTCATCCTCTATTCTTATGGCAACTTGGTGAGTTCACTTTACCTTTCCTTCCTTCATTCAGGGGACCCGGTTTAATATTACATACTCCTTTTGGTTGCTGTGTTGATATATTAAACATATTTTATAATGTTGTCTTCCTTAGCTTGAATCCACAGCGTATCAACAGATTTACTCTCCTAATATACACTGAAGATCTGCTTGTAATTGATCTCCTATCTATTTGCATTATGTTACATATTTTCTTAGCTATCATCAGAGATTTGACAAGACTACTACTTACCCCTCTACTTCTCTGCTGTTTGATGTTATTATCAAGTGCTACCGTTACTTATACTTATCCACAATGTAATGTACAATTGACTATGTAACCTAAGCAATGTTTGATTGCCGATACGTTACCTAAGACTAGACATATTACATGACTTTATACGTCTCAGAGAACATTCTTGCTCATCACACTAGGCCTTCCTATTGTTGTATCCAATATGACACAGACAGATGTTGTTATACTACATTCCAATTTTTTGTAATCTTTTGATTCTTATATGTATTCTTCTGTAATTTGTTATCGAGTGTTTGAAAATAGTCCATGTAGTACCGAAACATCACATGTCCACAAATAAGTTGCCTTACATATAAAAACCAAATAAAGATCAACACATTACTTCATGCAATTCCTAAGGAGTGTCTAAGTTTATTTTATTATTGCCCATTTTGGAAACTACACCCCTCAAAGTATTTTAAGTGATCATTTTAACCTAACTGGTATTTTTCTGAAATTAATGTCTCACTTCTGCATATGGCATTTATCATGTAGATAAAGTTAATACTGTACAAGGCGCTTACGTATTGTGATTGTCCATATTGCCTTCTTTGCTGGCTTGATTCATTTTTCCATCACATTAAACACTTCTCGTTTCCAGGAGTTACGATCACCCTGTAATCCATAAATTATAGCTGCACTCACACACTGTAGGAAAAAAACACGTGCCCCTCTGGTGGCCAGGACCTTGGGAGTGTGCATAGGCACGCATGCACAGCAGCTTCCACTCCCCTTGTATAGGTGCTGCAGCTGTGTTCATGACCTCTGGAAACGAGCAGTGTATAAGGCCATGGAAAATTTAATTAGGCCTGAAAAGGAAGCAACACGACAATCACAATACATTCGTACGTCTCTTGTATTAACTTTGTCTATATGATTAATGCCATTTGCTGAAGTGAGACAACCCCTTGAATGTGCAGTGGACCATGCAAAGTGAAAACTGCAATTTTTCCCCAGGGATTTCTGTGCTCAATATGTTATGCCAAGCTCATGCCAACTAAAACCACAACCCTTAAACTGTTATGCAGGTTCTGCTGGATATGGAAATTCTATAAATGTGGATCTAAGCTGATGTATGGGCACATGACAAGATTCAGAAAGAAAGGAAAATAATTTGGCGATTGGAGGGCAGATTTTGCTTGACTGGTTTTCAGGTGCTACATCACATTTTCTGAAACCCCGAGTTACCTGTACAGTGTAACCACCGATTTTGGAAACTATGCCGCTCAAAGGGTGGAGTGAGCATTATTATGCCAGGGTTGTTTTGCCGAAATCAATGAGTAGCTTTCTGTGCAAAATGAAAACTGCAGGTTTTCCACATAGTTGGCTTTTATGTACCTAGCTTGTGCCATCTGAGACTCACACAACATCCCTTAAGTTGTTAGGTGTGTTGTATTGGGTAAGGAAATGCCATACATACGGATGTAAACTACTGTTTGGGTACACTGTAGGGTACTGAAGGGAAAGACCCCTGTCATGTACTTAGCTCCTGCGGCAGGTTCAGCCACTCTAAAATTGCATCTTGTTGAACTGTTGACACAATCCCCGTTAATGGTTAGTTTATATACAGAATTACTGTGCCTTAGTATTAAAGGGTGGTATAATATATCGCCGTCTATTAACTATAATACACGTTTAAAGCGAAATACCATCCAGTTCATAGTATACGTATCTATACTAATAAAATCCCTATGTGCGTGGTGTCCGTGCGTTTGTGCCGATTTGTCAAGTACGCATGTGCGGCGCACAGACCAATCAGCACACACTCCACGGACACTACATGTACGGCATCCTATTGTAATGGTAGCGGGGCCCGGTGCAGTCACTATATTGCACCGGACCCCGCTTAGTGTAGTAATACTGTGAATATCTGTAATAATAATAACGATCTTCAATAACTACACGGTGAGGCAGGAGGCCGGGCGGGCGGCCAGACACTAGCAGCATAACTTACTAAGTGACGACCCTGCTCCGCCCACTTCATGAATTAAGCAGGCGGCGCAGGCGCATGAAGTATTGAATCACGCTGCCAGAGCCTGGCAGACCAGATCGGCCTCCTGCCTCACCATATAGTTAGTGAAGATCGTTTTTATTATTACAGTTATTTATAGTATAACTACACTGAGCAGGGCCCAGTGCAATACAGTGACTGCATCGGTCCCCGCTGCCATTACATTCACACTAAACAGCGCACTGTTATGGGGGGATCTGTGGATCCCCCATAACAGTGTCAGCCACAGACCCCCATAAGTGTCAGCCACAGACCCCCATAAGTGTCAGCCACAGATCCCCTCATAACAGTGTCATCCACAGATCTCCCATTACAGTGTCAGCCACAGACCCCCCATAACAGTGTGTCATCCACAGATCTCCCATAACAGTGTGTCATCCACAGATCTCCCATAACAGTGTCATCCACAGATACCCCATAACAGTGTCATCCAAAGATACCCCCATAACAGTGTCAGCCACAGATCCCCGATAACAGTGTCAGCCACAGATGCCCCATAACACTGTCAGCCACAGATCCCCCATAACAGTGTATGCCACAGATCCCCCATAACAGTGTTAGCCATAGATCGCCCATAACAGTGTGCCATCCACAAATCCCCCATAACAGTGTCAGCCATATACCCCCATAATAGTCTGTCCTCCACAGATCCCTCCCATAACAGTGCCATTTACAGATTCCCCCCCCATAACAATGTGCCATCCACAGATCCCCCATAACAGTGTCATCCACAGATCCCCTCTATAACAGTGCCATCCACAGATCCCCTCCATAACAGTGCCATCCACAGATCCTCCATAACAGTGCCATCCACAGATCCCGCCATAACAGTGCCATCCACAGATCCTCAATAACAGTGACTTCCACAGATCTCCCATAACAGTGCCATCCACAGATCCCCCATAACAGTGTGCCATCCACAGATCCCCTATAACAATGTCAGCCACAGATCCCCCCATAACAGTGCCATCCACAAATCCCCCCATAACAGTGTCATCCACAGATACCCCATAACAGTGCCAGCACAAATGTTCTAGCGCCCGTTATTGTAACGGGCATAATGTCTAGTATTTGCATAGTTTTCGATTTTAGACTTTGAATATGTAAATCATTGCATGTCTACAGTGTTAACAAATAATAGCTGTTCTTTCAATAGTTTTCCATTTGACAGAACAGAGCTATTTACAATCTAAATGTGTTTTATATATATTCTCAGTCCATTTTTGAAAGTTCTTCATTGTTTGTATTTTTTTCAGAGCATATAGCACGGGGCCCATTTTTGTTTTTGCATTTTAATTTTTTTCTTCCCATCGTTCCTATAACCATAGTTTTTTTTATTTTCCATTGATATAACCATATGAGGGCTTATTTTTGGGGGGATAAGTTGTACTATTTAAGGGCACAATTCAATAGAAAAAAAATTATTTGTCGGTTTAAATAAGAAAAATAAAAATACAATTCTGCCAAGGTTTTGGGGGTTTGTATATCACGGTATTTACTGTGCGCTAAAAATGTTATAACATTCTTATTCTGCAGCTCAATATGAATACTGCGATACCAAACTTGAATTTGTTTAATCTACTACTTTAAAAAAAATAAAAACATTTGAAGAAAAATCTAAATTCTCTTTGCATCAGCATTTTTTGGCAGCCATAACTTTTTTATATTTCAGTCTACAGAGCTGTATGAGGGCTTGTTTTTTACGGAACAAAATTTTGATTTTATTGACACCATTTTTGTAGTACGTACGACTTTTTGATCACTATTATGTGTTTTTAGTGTGTTTTAACTTTTTTTCTCATTATATTGATCGGCGCACATTACATTTTTATTCATATTTTAATAATCCAGACATTTTTGAACAAAGTGATACCTAGAGTTGAGCGAACACCTGGAAGTTTGGGTTCGCCGGGTTCGGCTGAACTTCGCCGCAAAGTTTGAGTTTGGGACCCAAACTTGACCCCGAACTTTGTGGCACTAAAATAGCTCTAAAAAAGTAATGGAAAGGGCTAGAGGGCTGCAAAATGAAGAAAAATGGGGGTAATAGCTGGACAATTGCCCTGCAAACAAATGTGGATAGAGAAATGACTTAAAATAACATAAAATACATACAAATTAAAAATAATAATCTTGAATTAGGAGGGGGAGTTCCATACGGAGTAGGAGGTTGCACTTGTGTGTGATAACTAGAGATGTCCCGAATTATTCGCCGGCGAACAGTTCCCGGCAAACATCGCATGTTCTCGTTCGCCGCTGCGGGAGAACATCTGCAATGTTTGGTCCGCCCCCGATACATCATCATTGAGCAAACTTTGACCCTGTACCTCACAGTCAGCAGACACATTCCAGCCAATCAGCATACCGTACCCCCCAGAGCCTCCCACCTCCTATCAAAAAGCAAGGACAGCATCCATCTTAAATTCATTCGGAAGCTGCAGTGTTAGTTAGAGCAGGGAGAGTGCTGCTGCTGCTGAATTAATATATATATATTTTTACCCTTTAATATAATTGTAGTTGACTGCCAGTGTGTGTCAGGCCCACAGGCTGTACTGTGCCCACTGCCCACCACTCATATAGGGTGGCACAGTACCTTGCAGATAAAAAAGTCATTCGATTTTTACCCTTTAATATAATTGCAGTTGCCTGCCAGTGAGTGTCAGTAACACAGACTGTACTGTGCCCACTGCCAGTGCCCACCACTCATATCGGGTGGCACAGTACCTTGCAGATAAAAAAAGTCATTAAAATATTACCCTTTAATATAATTGCAGTTGCCTGCCAGTGTGTGTCAGGCCCACAGACTGTACTGTGCCACTGCCCACCACTCATATAGGGTGGCACGCATAGTGCCACTAATCTAAAAAAAATTACACTTTCATGCTGTCATGCCTGTTGAGGGACCCTTGTTTAAAAAAGCTGAACGAGAACGACCTGTACTGGGTGGCCACGCTACTAGACCCCCAGTATAAGCAGAAAGTGGCTGAAATGTTACCGAATTACCGGAAGTCGGAAATGATGCAATAGTTCCAAAACAAGTTAAAAAGTATGTTTTACACATCATATAAGGGTGATGTCACAGCACAACGGGAATCTAACAGGGGAAGAGGTAAAAGTTATCCTCCTCCTACCACGACCACGCCGGCAAGGACAGGACGCTTTACAGATGTGTTGTTGATGGAGGACATGCAGAGCTTTTGAAGTCCTACTCATCGCCACAGCCCTTCGGGGTCCACCCCCAGAGAACGACTCGACCGACAGGTAGGAGACTACCTCGCCTTAACTGCAGATATCAACACTCTGAGGGGCGATGAACCCCTTGACTACTGGGTGTGCAGGCTTGACCTGTGGCCTGAGCTATCCCAATTTGCGATCCCCAACGACCCCGCACCACCCCTGCCCCCCCAACCCTGCAGGAAAAAAAAAAAAAAAAAGACAGAATCACTTAATCGTCCCAATCCTTCCAAATACTACCCCACTTTGCATAGGACCCTCTTTGTCTGTTCAAGATCCTCTCATAGCTTTTCACCTTCTTAACTAGACATAACCTGTTGTTACAATCTGGGGCAGAGAGGGAGCACCATTCTCTGGATATAAGAAGCCTGGCCAAAAACATCACTTTAATCAACAATTGGCGCTTCAGGGGCTGACAATTAACCTCCAATAAATCCCCTAAAAATATCAATGTTAAGTCTCTGAGCCAAAGTTGTTTGAACTGTTCTCCAATACTTGCTCACTATCGGGCAGTCCCAGAATAGATGTAAATGATCTGCCCTGGGGTCCCCGCAACGGGGGCAGTCGGAGGAGGCTCTAAATCCCCTCCTGTGGAGCCATAAAGGTGTCACATATATTTTGTGCATAATATTAAACTGTACAACAATATGATTAAAATTGTTTGAAACCTGACTTAAGCTATCACCTATATTCTCCCAATCCGGGGAGCCCACCTCTGACAGTGAGACAGACCAGGATCTCTGTCCTGGAGAAAGACATTCCGAAAAAAAAAAATTTCATCAAGTGTCTATAACAGTGTGATAGTTTAACTTTTATACCGCCTTTCTTACTAATCAAGTTGTGCAAAAATTCAGGAGTGTCTACATTAAGTGAATGACTAACAGCGGTGCTAAGAAGTGTCGACCTCAATTGAAAATATGGATACCAAGCCACCTCACCTACATTTACCTTTTGTTTTAGCTCCATAAGAGACAGGATTTGCCCATCTTTAACCACCTGATACAAATATTGAATATTTTTCATCCTCCAGTATTGCCGACAATTTGGGTCATCTAAATTCAAAAGCTTTGAGTTATGCCATAGTGGGGTACAGATAATTGATGACTTGATTTTAAACCAGCTCATTATAATCAGCCAGGCTTTTGTAGCCATTCTGCAGAAAGGTTTATAGCCAGTCTGTGTATTAAGTAAATAGTTGGACTCTAATACTGTGAATAACTCCAAAAAACCTGAGTCTTTCACCAATTTTCTACAGAGATGGCTATTTTCCCAGTCATTAAAAAAACAAAGTTGAGAGGCCAAAAATAACCCCTAAAATAGGGGAGGTTGAGACCTCCCCGATTGTAGGGCATAGAAAAATAGAGCGCCTTTAATCTCACGCGCTTCCTCCCCCATAATAAATTGTTAATCATCCGCTCTATCAATCTAAAATACTTATCTTCAATCCATACAGGCGAATTGCGAAGAACATAAAGAACCTGTGGCAGCACCACCATTTTTATTAATGAAATTCTGTCTGCTCTTGCGGGCAGAATTTTTTGCAATATCTTAATTTTAGATCTCAACTTTGACAATAAAGGAATCAAGTTGAGTTGTAAGTAATCTTGAATTTTGTCAGAAACTGTTATCCCCAGGTATTTTATTGAATCGGAGATCAGTAACCGATTAGTAGTAGAATTTTCCATCGATCCTCGCAATTCATCTACAGGGAGGAGAGCAGTTTTCTCCCAATTAACCTCCAAACCGGAAGAATCAGAAAATAAGTAAACTAATTCCATTATTCGAGGAAGTGTGTTTTCTATTTGATGGATAAAAAACAAGATGTCGTCTGCATAAAGGGATATACGGTCCAGCTTCCCCATTACACCAAAACCAGCCACTATCAAGTCCTGCCTAAAACTAGCTGCAAGAGGTTCAATATAGATATTAAATTAAAAAACACCCACTCGACCTTGTCGAACGCCTTAGTGGCATCCAACGACAGGACAGAGCGGGTGTCGCTCCCAGGAGATTGAATATTAGTTAAAAGCCTATGATGGGTGCCCCTTTTCGGCATAAAGCCATTTTGATCTGGGTGAATAACAGAAGATATAACCCTGGAGAGCCTCTTAGCCAAAACTTTTGATAATAACTTAACATCCGAATTTAATAAGGAAATTAGTCTGTATGAGCTCAGATCCATCGGATCTTTATCTTTTTTTAGGGATTAGGACTATCAAAGCTTCCATCATGGACTGTGGCAGAGCCCCTCCTGCGAGGCTTGAGAAAACACCTCCAATAGATGCGGGAGGGTGGCATCACTATACTTACGATAAGATTCGTACGGAAGACCATCTGACCCTGGCGATGAGTTCCCAGAGATAGACTTCAAGGCCTCTTGGATCTCCGGAAGGGATAATTCTCTTTCCAAGAATTTATTTTGGACATCCGTTAACATCGGGAGAGAGATTTTCTCCAGGAACTGCCTCGCCAGGTCAGGTGGCAAACCAGGAGAAGCTCTATAAATCTGAGAAAAGTATTGCAAAAAAGTGTCTCTAATTCCCTCTGGGTCTGATATAATGACCCCATCTAGGTTACGAATCAGAGTAATAGCTTTTTTTTTCTTATCCTGTTGTGAGATTATTCTAGCTAAAAGCTTACCAGGGCATCCGGGGTCTGAAAAGTACTTCTGTCCCTTAAAAAATAATCTATGGTTTGCTTTCTCGATTACATAGTCCTTCAGAGAACAGCTAGCCTTCTGCATCTCTTCCTTATTATATTCAGTAGGTTGATTAATAAATCGCTCCTTGGTGGATATACATACAAACACAAAAATATAACAGCACTCAGCAACTAGAGATCTGCCCAAGATGGGAGCTGTAAGAGGACATTAGTGATATAGCATGCAAACAGTGGAGACATTGGTTTACATTTTGATCAAAAGGTAGTAAGCCCACTCACCCCGACACGGTTGTCTCCTAGAGTGGGTACTAACGCTAAATCTGACCTACTATAGGCCATGACAGCCACATAAAATCCTCCTAACGCTAAGTCTTACCTATTATGGGCCACGACAGCCACATAAAATCCAGGGAGTGTGAGCCCAGCATGCACGCTGGGATAGACCTTACTTATTAACCCCTTCTGGTGCTGCAACAGCCTCCATTAGATCCAGGGATGCAGGTACCAACATGCATGCCGAGCCCACTGTGCACTCCTCCTGGAGCCAGATGGCTACTAGCAGGCAATGTGAGTACACATTCAGCTTTATACTCACTCTGATTGAAAACCAGCATCTAGGGCAGAAACACTAGTCAGGTGTGCACGACTGAGAAGGAGGTCGCCACACCTCCAACATATATTAAGTAAAAACGAAAAGGGGGTTTCAGTCAGCACTCCCTGTATGCAGGTGCACGTAGGTTATGGCAATTATACATACAAACACAAAAATATAACAGCACTCAGCAACTAGAGATCTGCCCAAGATGGGAGCTGTAAGAGGACATTAGTGATATAGCATGCAAACAGTGGAGACATTGGTTTACATTTTGATCAAAGGTAGTAAGCCCACTCACCCCGACACGGTTGTCTCCTAGAGTGGGTACTAACGCTAAATCTGACCTACTATAGGCCATGACAGCCACATAAAATCCTCCTAACGCTAAGTCTTACCTATTATGGGCCACGACAGCCACATAAAATCCAGGAGTGTGAGCCCAGCATGCACGCTGGGATAGACCTTACTTATTAACCCCTTCTGGTGCTGCAACAGCCTCCATTAGATCCAGGGATGCAGGTACCAACATGCATGCCGAGCCCACTGTGCACTCCTCCTGGAGCCAGATGGCTACTAGCAGGCAATGTGAGTACACATTCAGCTTTATACTCACTCTGATTGAAAACCAGCATCTAGGGCAGAAACACTAGTCAGGTGTGCACGACTGAGAAGGAGGTCGCCACACCTCCAACATATATTAAGTAAAAACGAAAAGGGGGTTTCAGTCAGCACTCCCTGTATGCAGGTGCACGTAGGTTATGGCAATTATACATACAAACACAAAAATATAACAGCACTCAGCAACTAGAGATCTGCCCAAGATGGGAGCTGTAAGAGGACATTAGTGATATAGCATGCAAACAGTGGAGACATTGGTTTACATTTTGATCAAAGGTAGTAAGCCCACTCACCCCGACACGGTTGTCTCCTAGAGTGGGTACTAACGCTAAATCTGACCTACTATAGGCCATGACAGCCACATAAAATCCTCCTAACGCTAAGTCTTACCTATTATGGGCCACGACAGCCACATAAAATCCAGGGAGTGTGAGCCCAGCATGCACGCTGGGATAGACCTTACTTATTAACCCCTTCTGGTGCTGCAACAGCCTCCATTAGATCCAGGGATGCAGGTACCAACATGCATGCCGAGCCCACTGTGCACTCCTCCTGGAGCCAGATGGCTACTAGCAGGCAATGTGAGTACACATTCAGCTTTATACTCACTCTGATTGAAAACCAGCATCTAGGGCAGAAACACTAGTCAGGTGTGCACGACTGAGAAGGAGGTCGCCACACCTCCAACATATATTAAGTAAAAACGAAAAGGGGGGTTTCAGTCAGCACTCCCTGTATGCAGGTGCACGTAGGTTATGGCAATTATACATACAAACACAAAAATATAACAGCACTCAGCAACTAGAGATCTGCCCAAGATGGGAGCTGTAAGAGGACATTAGTGATATAGCATGCAAACAGTGGAGACATTGGTTTACATTTTGATCAAAAGGTAGTAAGCCCACTCACCCCGACACGGTTGTCTCCTAGAGTGGGTACTAACGCTAAATCTGACCTACTATAGGCCATGACAGCCACATAAAATCCTCCTAACGCTAAGTCTTACCTATTATGGGCCACGACAGCCACATAAAATCCAGGGAGTGTGAGCCCAGCATGCACGCTGGGATAGACCTTACTTATTAACCCCTTCTGGTGCTGCAACAGCCTCCATTAGATCCAGGGATGCAGGTGGATGCCACGGTCTTAACCAAGTCCTCCTCTTTTTTCCTAAATGTTCTTCTCACAGCAGTAATATCGCTTATAAGGACCCCCCTCAGATATGCTTTCAGAGCATCCCAAACTAAATTGATGTTGGCAGAAGGGAGATTCACCTCCCAAAAGGAGGATACATGTAATTTGGTAGATTGATAGTTATCCATAATGGTAAGCCAATATGGATTTAGCTTAAAACCAAGACCCCTATTCTCTTTGTTCTCCCCAATGCGAACCTCTATTGATACCGGTGAATGACCTGAAACTGTTCTTACTCCATATCGTATCCTTCTAATATTATTCAAGTTACTCTCATTAGTAAGCGCCAAATCGATCCTGGACATGGCTCTACCCCCCCCCCTACAAACACAGGAGTATACTCTCTTTCCTCCGCCAGCATATTCCCATATATCAATCAGTCCAACTTCCAAGCAAAACTGGGGCAGTGGAGATTTGCAAATGTTCCTTCCCCAATCTGCATCTAAAGTCAGTCTGTCCTTTTTAGGATCCATAACTGCGTTAAAGTCTCCCATCAGGACAAGCCGACATTCTGGTTTCTTTTCCAAGAAACACAATAGTTGGGTAAGTGGATAAATCGAGAATGGCGGAGGTATATAAAAAAAAGCAAGAATATAACTATAACCATAGAGCCTGCCATACAAAAAAATAAATCTACCCTGGTCATCTATATAAGATTCTATTAAAGAAAAATCTATAGAATTATGAATCAGAACCGGTACACCCCTAGAGGCACTACTAAAGGTTGAATGGTAGGATTGGGAATGCCATCCCGTCATCAAGCGGGTCACGGTCTCTTCAGTAAGATGGGTTTCCACTATGCAAATAATTGCAGGAAGATATCTTTTTAGTGCATCCATAATAGCTTGCCTCTTAACCCTTTCCCCGAGACCTCTAACATTCCAGGAGACGATTCTAATAGACATCAGTTAAGCAGAAGAAAAAAAAACAGAAAAAAAAAAAAACACCTTCCCTGCAAGGCAAATTTCCATCCCCACTCCCCCTCCCCCCCTCCACTGGTCCGCCCGATCTAGTCAGCAAACCTCTATCTTCCGGCCGTTCTCCCCCCCACTAGTCCCATCCCCCCTCTATCCCCTCCATCACTTCATTACAAAAATATTTCATATGCCCGGTTGCTCCATCCAGTCCAGCACTTGTTGCGGTTTTTCAAAAAATTGGGAAGTCCCATTGTAAATCACTCTTAATTTCGCTGGGTACTGTAGAGAGTATTTAATATCCTTGGATGCCAAGCGTTTCTTTACCTCAATAAAACTTCTTCTTTTTTTTGAGTCTGCCGAGCAAAATCGGGGAAGAATAGCAATTTAGTACCCTGATATTCAGTAGGTGAGCATTCTCTTGCTCTTCTCAGTATCATGTCTCTGTCCATGGACGATAACAGCTTCATTAAGATTGCTCACAGCGGCCTCCCTGGGATGGGTTTCCCCCCTGGAATCCGATGGGCTCTTTCTATTTGAAACATAGACAAAAAGTGTTCACTGCCCAAGTTTTCCAAAATCAGATCCTTAAGTTGATCAACTAGCTGCCGACCTTCAACTCCTTCTGGAAATCCAACTATGCGGATGTTATACCGCCTTGATCTGTTTTCCAAATCCTCCAGTTTATTTTGTAGAAGGTGGTTTTCTGAAGCCAGGGTCTTAGATTTTAACATAACAATATCGGTTTGCAGAGAGTCGACCGTCTTTTCCACATGAAGAACTCGATCGTGGATTTTTGCCAGGTCTTCTCTTATTAAATATATATCACTCTGCATTGACCCCAATTGAGTGGACAACCCTTGCATTAGAATACCATTATATTTAACCGCGCACAGGATTTTTTCCAAAGCTAAGAGGTCATGCTCGGTTTCTGTTTGCATTAGCAGACTTCCCTCCCCTCCTTCCTGGCCTACCTCTGAAGACTCATCCTCAGAAAATTCTTCAGCTTGGGGGATTTTAACAGTTTTCTTAGGGTTGACGCACAGGTTCCCTTTAAGTAAGTCCTTTTCATTTAGAGAGGGAGATTTCAAGAACTTGTCGATTTTACTCTCTAGTGTCTTGGACCCCAGCTTTGTTCCAGAAGTGTCGATTGAGCGCCGCTTTGGAGCCATTTCTTATTTAAAGCCCCCTTTCAATATATATGTATATATTATTATAATTTTTTTTTTTTTTTTTTTTTTTTTCTTTTTTTTTCCCCTCTCTTTTTCCTTTTTTTTTTCCCTTGAGGCCCCCCTTTTTTCTTTCAGATTTTAAGGAGTATTTTAGGGCTTTCGCCTCTCTTCTTTTTTAAGATTTTTCCCCTTTTTTTTTTTTTTAGGCCCTTATCGGTTTTCTTCTCTCTCCTTCTTATTATCCCCTTTTTTTTTCTCTTTTCCTTTCCCTTTCTCCTCTCCTTCCTCCTTTTTTTCCCCTTTTCTTCTTTCCTTTTTTTTTTTCCTCTCCTTTCGCTCCCGCCTTTATTCTGCTTTTAGTGCTAGTTAAGCTTCTTATTTTAACCTTTAACTTTTTTTTTCCTTTTTTTTTTCCCCCTCTTTTCTTTATGTCCTTATACTTCAAATGCCCAAACCAATAGTCTCAATAGAGCACCACACAAGGCACATACATGTGGGCAAAAAGAGGGAACAGGGTAAATACGGGCACAGGCATGAGCAGGAGACGCGACCCAGCAGAGGCAGGAGCAGTCGAGAGCCAGCACGGCATGGCTCCAGCAGGGGGAGGAGGCAGGACCAACAGAGCCAGCAGAGGAGCAGAGGAGCGGATAAAGCGGGGAGAGCCAAACGGAGCCACGACAGGAGGAGAGGGACACGCCAGACAGCAAGTCGCAGTCACCCAAAAGCGATCGGCTGGATAATTTTTCATAGGAAAAACATTAATTTTCTTTGTGATCATCTAAGGTGATCATTAAAGCCTACTAGGCCAACAATGGGCCACACTGCTGAATCATTGTTTTCTGGGTCACTTAACTGTCACTGAACTACCTCAGCACGACCATGGCTTTGAAAAACCGCCATCGCCTGCAATCTCCCAAACGTGTGCACGAGCATAGTCATCACTACACCAAGATTGACGCATAGAGGAATAAAATTTATGTCATGAGTGCGTCAACTATTGACAACTCTTTGCAGTTGTCTAAAATCTATTCAATACACGTCCCCTGATAGGGGACGTAACAGGGATTAAACTGATAAGAATAGTACTACTTAACACACCACTCATATAGGGTGTCACAGTACATTGCACAGCGCACACTCAGTGACCTAAAATTCAAACGAAGCGGACCGAGCATGGGTCTATTTCCATCTCCCGGTTCAAAAAATCTATTCACTACACCGACCCTGGCCCTGATAAGGGACAAAACAGAGATTAAACTGATAGGAATAGTACTTAGTTAACACTAGTTGCATTGGTGGCAAATTCCATTGCAAGTGCCCAAAATTAGAAGGAAGCGGAGAGAGCAAGCTTTTTTCTCTATCTCCCCATGCAAGGATTCAATTCAATACATGTCCCCTGATTAGGGGACTTAACAAAGATTAAAATGGTAAGAATAGTAGTTCACACTATTTGTATTGGTGGCACAGTACATTGCGTGGCGCATGCGCAGTGCCCCAAATTGGAAGTAAGAGGACCGACCAATCATCTTTTTTCCATCTCCCAGTTCCTAAAATCTATTCGATACACCTGATAGGAATAGTACTATTTAACACACCACTCATATAGGGTGGCACAGTACAGTGCACGGCGCACGCGCAGTGACCCAAATTGGAAGGAAGAGGACCGACCAACCATCTTTTTCCATCTCCCGATTCCTAAAATCTATTCCCAGACATCCCATCCTGGCAAAACTCATTTCAGGGAGGTGCACTTCTCATTTCAGGGAGGTTTTCTTTTTTTTTTTTTTCTCACAAACTTTTAATAAGATTTTCCAAACATATGCAGAACATAACATATACCAAGGTTACTGTGCTGAAGCAGTATAAAGGAAAGTATAACATGAACAAAACATATATGGGAACATAGTGAAACATTATATAATGTATGACCAAAAAGAACTTTCTACTATGCCTGGGTGATGACGCAATGAGGGGAATCGAGGCTTCTGACAGTGGCATGTGATGCCACGCAGCCGCAGTGGCGGTAGTTCAAGTAAGACTGGCGCACGCTCAGTAGCTGCAGGTGGGCTAAAGCTCAGACTGGCAAGTCATAGGACGTGACGCCACCAGTCGGAGTTCTCAAGGAGTCAGAGGACCGGCCGAGAAGGGGACACTGCTGAGTCCTGCAGTGAGGGGTCACTGCCGAGAAGGGGACATTGCCGGAAAGGTTTACTGCGAGTAAACCTTTCCGGGATATATTGTTTCACATGCAGGCATCAGGGAGCCGCTATCTAATAGAGGGAGACTCCCTGAATGTCCGGGAGACTTGAGATCCCTGTATTCCATACACCGGCCCCTGATAGGGGACAAAACAGAGATTAAACTGGTAAGAACAGATTTTTTTACTTTAAAAAAAAAGAAGACAGCCTCTGTGGAGCTGGGTATTTTTTGGCCGCGTTACTGAACACTCATGCACAATGGCTGTAGGCTCACGCGTCCTTTTGCGGAGGTGACAAACCTGGTTAGTCAAACCCAAGGCAACATCATCGACCTCTTCCCATATGCAGTTTTTTTTAGAGTGTGCCCTGCGAAGAGTGCTGGATCAGACCGTAGATGAGCATGAAGAGGAAGAGTTGTGGTCGCCATCACCACCAGAAGCAGCCTTGTCGTCGTTGATTGCTGGACCTGTGGCAACGCAGAGAGAGGAGTCTGAAGAAGAGGAGTTAGAAGAGGAAGGTGGCTTTGAGGAGGTGGAAGAACAACCACAGCAGGCGTCCCAGGGGGCTTGTCACCTTTCGGAGACCGTTGGTGTTGTACGTGGCTGGGTGGAGCAAGAGACCTTCAATGACGTCAGTGAGGACAAGGAACGGGACATGGCTAGCTTGGTATCCCACCTTGTGCAAATGGGGAGTTTGCAGTTGTGCAAATGGACTGTTTGAGGTTGTTTGCAGCGCGTTAAACAGGGAGTTTGGTCTGTCAGAGTTTGGTCTGTCACTGTGAAGCGGACGTAACCCTTACACTACTTGATAAATACAACATCATACCTGATCGTATACACACACTGGATGTTTTAAAGCACGTTATTCCAAACAATTTAGGAATGTTAGGTGATTTATGCCCATTATGGATTAAAACCCGACTCTGCATCAACAAAGTAATTTCCCATGGGAGTTTTGCCATGGGTCCCCCTCCGGCATGCCACAGTCCAGGTGTTAGTCCCCTTAAAACAACTTTTCCATCGCTATTGTGGCCAGAAAGAGTCCCTGTGGGTTTTAAAATTTGCCTGTCTATTGAAGTCTATGGCTGTTCGCCAGGTTCGCCCGTTTGCGGACATTTGAGAAAGTTCACGTTCGCCGTTCGTGAACGGAAAATGTTATGTTCGCAACATCTCTACGCACCCTGCCGTGCTAAACACATGTTCAGATAATACACTGGCTGAAGGGCAGGCCAGCATCTCCAAGGCATAAAGGGCAAGCTCAGGCCATGTGCCCAATTTGGAGACCCAGACGTTGAATGGGGCAGACCCATCAGTCAGTACGTGTAGGCATGTGCACACTTACTGCTCCATCATGTTGCTGAAATGCTGCCTCCTGCTAAGACGTTGCATATCAGCTTGTGTTGCTGGTTCTTGTGGCGTGCTGAAAAAGCTTTCCCACATTTCGGCCATTATAACCCTGCCTTCTGAGGTGCTGGCAGTGCCCCATACTGCGTTGGCGACTTCTTCCTCCTCCTCTGCCTTCGCCTTGTGCTTCCACTGAGGCCCTGGTGTCAGGTGGGAATGCCATCTAGCGTGCGCTTGTAGTAGTGCATCTTCCGATTACGATCCAGTGAGGGAATTAATCGTCTTTATCCCTCCAGCCACGCTGCAGTGATGGCCCAAAGCTGCTTTGGATGCCACCCTGCTTTGAACACGGTTCCTCCTCCCCCTCCTCCTCATCCTCCTCATCCTCCAAAACTGTGCCCTGGCCGGACAATTGTATACCTGGCCTATGTTGGTGCAGGAACCCACCCTCCGAGCCACTTGTGAATGATTGGCCTGATAACCGTGGAAATGATCCCTCTTCCTCCTGTGCCACATCCTCTTTCATCATCGCCCAAAGCGATTTTTCAAGGAGACATAGAAGTGGGTTAGTAACGCTGAGAACGGCGTCATAGGCACTGGCCATGTTGGTGGAGTACTCAAAACAGCGCAATATGGCACACAAGTCTCGCATGGAGGCCCACTAATTGGTGCTGAAGTGGTGCTGTTCCACAGAGCGACTCACCCGTGCGTGCTGCAATTGAAACTCCATTATCGCCTTCTGCTGCTCGCACAGTCTCTCCATCATGTGCAAGGTGGAGTTCCACCTTGTGGGCATGTCGCATATGAGGCGGTGAGTGGGAAGGCCAAAGTTACGCTGCAACACAGACAGACGAGCAGCAGCAGGGGGAAAACGCCAAAAGCGCGCACAGACAGACCGCACTTTCTGCAGCAGCTCTGACATATCGTGGTAGTTTTTCATAAATTTCTGCACCACCAAATTCAGCACATGCGCCAGGCAAGGGATGTCCGTCAAACCGGCCAGGCCCAAAGTTACTACGAGATTTTACCTATTATCGCACACCACCAGGCCAGGCTGGAGGCCCAGTGACACCAACCACTCATTGGACTGTTGTTCCATTCCCGTCCATAACTCCTGTGCGGTGTGGGGTTTTTCCCCCAAACAGATGAGTTTCAAAACGATCGTTTTCCCTGGCTGTGCTGAAGTTGGTGGTGAAGGTGTTACACTGAGCGGATGAGGAGGTGGTAGAGGAGGAAGCGGAGTAGGAGGAGGAGGCAACAGGAGGCAAAGAGAAATGCCATGCAATCCTCGGTGGCGGAAGGACATGCGCAAAACTGCTATCCCCCTCAGGCCCAGTTGCCACTGCATTTACCCAGTGTCCTGTTAGGGAGATTTATGGTCCCTGCCCATGCTTACTGATCCACGTATCAGTTGTTATGTGGACCTTGCAACAGAAAGCGTTGCGCAGTGCACACCTGATTTTGTCTGTCACTTGGTTGTGCAGGGAAGGGATGGCTCGCCTGGAAAAGTAGTGGCGGCTGGAAACCACGTACTGTGGGACAGCCACCGCCATAAGATTTTTAAAAGTGTCCATCTCCTCCAGATGGAATGACTGCATTTCAAAGGTCAAGAATTTTGAAATGCTGGCATTTAGGGCCAGGCATCGCGAGTGGGTAGGGGGGTACTTCCTCTTTCTCTCCAGTGTTTGGGAGATGGACAGCTGAACACTGCCATGGGACATTGTGGAGATGCTTGGTGACAGAGGTGGTGCCATTGCTGCCACATCCTCTGTTTGCGGGGTGCCAGGTGCCACTGTCATTCCAGAGGTGGCAGAAGAGGCCGACACTGTAGCATCAAACAAAGCAATAGCTGATCTTAGGGAGACCAGCTACAAAAATACCGTGGAGCCTCACTTAAGAGTCTCAAACACAGCAATCCAAAGTGCAAAGCTCCCTGGGAAACATAAAATGCAAAATGATTGTGGAGCCCCAGTTATGGGTCTACAACACAGTGAAAGCCAGATATCCCTCAAAGGAAGGAAAAACAAGCAAAGGGGTGTCTCCATTACAGAGATCACCAAAACCACCATATTAAGTGGCCCCTATGTCAAAATCCCGCTCTTTTACAAGCTTTAAGGATGTGACGGGAAGACCTAAGCAAGTTATCCATCCACAGACAGCTGTTTCGAGTGTTGCCCTCATCAGTGTGGAGTAGGATTCTGGCTAACCGGGACGATGCTTTGGTGACTACTCAAACAAAGCAATAGCTGAGCTTTGTTTGAGTAGTCACCAAAGCATCGCTCCCGGTTAGCCAGAATCCTACTCCACACTGATGAGGGGCAACACCCGAAACAGCTGTCTGTGGATGGATAACTTGCTTAGGTCTTCCCGTCACATCCTTAAAGCTTGTAAAAGAGCGGATTTTGACATAGGGGCCACTTAATATGGTGGTTTTGGTGATCTCTGTAATGGAGACACCCCTTGCTTGTTTTTCCTTCCTTTGAGGGATATCTGGCTTTCACTGTGTTGTAGACCCATAACTGGGGCTCCACAATCTTTTTGCATTTTATGTTTCCCAGGGAGCTTTGCACTTTGATTGCTGTGTTTGAGACTCTAAGTGAGGCTCCACGGTATTTTTGTAGCTGGTCTCCCTAAGATCAGCTATTGCTTTGTTTGAGTAGTCACCAAAGCATCGCTCCCGGTTAGCCAGAATCCTACTCCACACTGATGAGGGGCAACACCCCGAAACAGCTGTCTGTGGATGGATAACTTGCTTAGGTCTTCCCCGTCACATCCTTAAAGCTTGTAAAAGAGCGGGATTTTGACATAGGGGCCACTTAATATGGTGGTTTTGGTGATCTCTGTAATGGAGACACCCCTTTGCTTGTTTTTCCTTCCTTTGAGGGATATCTGGCTTTCACTGTGTTGTAGACCCATAACTGGGGCTCCACAATCTTTTTGACACTGTAGCATAACAGGGAGCAGGAGGAGCCTGAGACCTTTCTTGGTGTTTGAGGTGTTTGCTCCACTGCAGCTCATGCTTTGCATTTAGATGCCTGGTCATGCAGATTGTGCTCAGGTTTAGAATGTTTATGCTTTGCTTCAGGCTCTTATTGCACAGCGTGCAAAACACTTGTGCCTTGTCATCAGCACATTTTCTGAAGAACTGCCAAGCCAGGGAACTCTTGGAGCTGGCTTTGGTGTGCTCGGTCCCTGGGTGTGGTGGGCAGTAGCAAGCGTACTAGGGGACAGCCGCTCTGCTTTTGCACCCTGCTCTCTCTTTTGCTGTGCTGGTGGCTCTTTGCGACCACTGCCTCTTCCTCCAAACTGCACACGTCACTCGCATGACCTTGATTCCATGTGGGGTCTAGGATCTCATCATCCTCCACATCATCTTCCACCCAGTCTTCACCCCTGCCCTCCTTGTTTGTCTGCACACTGCAGAAAGCCTCAGCAGTTGGCACCTGCTGTGGTCCTCCCATGTCCACATCCTGAAACATAAGTGGTTGGGCATCGGTGCACTCAATCTCTTCCACTTCTGCGGCAGGGCTATGTGGATGGCCGACACAAACCCTGCCAGCAGAGTCATCAAAAAGCATAAGAAACTGCTGCATGACTTGGGGCTTAGAATGCTTGGCTGATTTGCAAGAGGGTGAGGTGAAAGACGGATGCCCACTTAATGATGAGCGGTAGGGTCAATATTCGAATTCGCGATATTTCGCAAATATTTGGGCGAATATTCGCCATATATTCGCGAATTCGTAATCTCCTGATCTTCAGGCATTATTTTCTGGATTGTGAAAATTTGCATTAAATAAAATTAGCATAAAATTTGCATAAAAAGTTGCATAGACTGGTATTTTAAAAAAAAAGAATATTCGCGATTACGAATATATTTTGAGATATTCTAAATATTCGCGAATTCTCGAAGTGCCGATATTCGCGATTAAAATTCGCAATTCGAATATTCGTGATCAACACTATTGCCCATGGGCTGCAGGTGGCAACTCTGAGCTTTCAGCAGGGGCCAGGGTGGGAGACAATGTGAAGGAACTGGAGGCACTGTCAGGTACCCAATCTACTTCCGCCTGTACTTGTTCTGGCCTCACCATTTGTAGAGCGGTAGTCGGGCCTACAAAATAACACTGAATGTTCTGTCGCCTAAGCGCACCTGAGGAAGGTGTTTCATTTGGGCATGTAGCTGGTACAGATCAACCACATCCTCTCCCTGCAACAGGAGCTCCACTACCACCGGCAGCACCACGACCAGGGCCACGTCCCTTATTTGATCATCTCCTCCTTTTTTTTGAGTCCACCCACCAAACTAACAGACGGATTTACAAAATGTATTTCCTAGTCAGGTATGCAATGCAGGGGTAGTTTTAAAGAAAAAAGGCTACAGATTACCCAACAATCTAAACAATCTAAACAATCTATTTACAGAATATATTTCCCTGTCAGGTATACACCCTCCAAGCCACTTGTAAATGACTGGCCTGATAACTGTGGAAATGTCCACCCACAATCTAAGAGCTGGATTTACTGATTATATTTCACTCTCACAAATGCAGTACATGCCGCAAATGTACTTTATGGCAAAGAAAAAAAGATTATTTTTTTTTTCACCCACAATGTCCCAGTTGTATTTACTGATTATATTTTACTCTCAGAAATGCAGTGCACGCAGCAAATCTACTTTATGGGGAAAAAAAGTTTTTTTCACCCACAATGTCCCAGTTGTATTTGCTGATTGTATTTCACTCTCAAAAATGCAATGCAGGCTGCAAAGGTACTTTATAGGAAAAAAAAGTGATTTTGTTTTTTCACCCACAATGTCCCAGTTGTATTTACTGATTATATTTCACTCTCAGAAATGCAGTGCAGGCCGCAAACGTACTTTTTAGCAAAAAAATAAATAAATTGTCCCCCCCAGAACAGATGGACTTACTGAATTGATTACACTGTCACATATGCAACACAGGGGTACTTTAAAGAAAAAATGTCAATATGTCACCCCCTGGGTCCCTGAACTCACAGACGAATTACCTATATTATTTTTCCTTCCCCTGGCACATATGCAATGCAGGTGCATTCCCCTGAACTACAACAACAGGATTAAATTATTGTCCCTGGCAAACTATTGTCCCTGGCAATATTGTCACTTGTACAAAAGGGCCACCGACGCCCACCTTACTAACATACAGATTAAGCCTACATGCACACGGCAGTGGTTTTTTGCGGCCTCCGTTCCGTTTTTTTTGCGGATCCGATGGTTTCCCATTCATTTCTATGGATCCGTTAAAAATGCGGATGCCTCTTCCGTTGCCTGTCCGCGTCTGCTGTCCGCATTTCACGGCCGCAAAAAAAAATGGCATGTCCTATTCTTGTCCGCAAAAAACGGTTTGCGGACCCATACAAGTCAATGGGTCCGCAAAAAATGCGGATGACCAACGGAAGCCATCCGTTTGTCATCCGCATCCATTTTTTTTTGCGGATCCGCAAAAAAAAACGGAAGACACACGGAAGCACAACCTACAAAATTTGCGGACACAAGGAACGGATGTGGATGTGAAAAAAAAAGGGAGATGGATCTGTGATTTGCGGACAGCAAAAAACAACTGTCGTGTGCATGTAGCCTAAAACTTATTTTTCTTCTGTCACTGGGCTCAGGGCAGGGTACAAAAATGTTCCTTTGCACCCACAAAAAAAATCACTGTAGATCGCAGACTTAAAACTAAGCTCTGATATCAGATTCTTTCCTAATCTCTCCCTCACAGCAGCAGCATCCTATCCCTACACTAGTAAGAGCTGACGTGACGTGCGGCGCTACGTGACTCCAGCTTATATAGAGGCTGGGTCACATGCTGCACTGGCCAATCACAGCCATGCATTTAGTAGGCATGGCTGTGATGGCTCCTCAGGGCACAAATCTTAAACGCTTGTTGATTGGTTGCTCTGCAGCCTTTCAACAAGCTTTATTAAACGGCCGAACAGCGAACTCGAACTTTTATGGAAATGTTCGGGCTCGAATCCGGGTACCAAAAACCCTAAAGTCCGGTAAGAATCTGTTCGGGTTCGCTCAACACTAGCAATACCTAATAATTGTTTTGTCTACATATTTTTATATGTAAAATTGGGAAAGGGGAGTGATTTAAATGATTTTTTTTCACTTTTACAGTGACAACTTTTAATCTTCTTTGGTGGCTAGAACCTGGGATCTTTTGATCCCTTGTCCTAATAGAGATCTATTAGGGTGAATAGTATTTTGATGGACTGAGCGCTTCCTCATGCTGAAGTCAGCAGGGAGGTTACCATGGCAGCTATGGGAAGCTTCAAAAGTGTCCAGGCTGCCTTGGGAACTAATTGTAGACCCGCAGGTTTACTGCGGGGCCTCCGATCAGAAGGCAGAGGGAGATGCATCCCTCTACCTTACCTCACAGATGCCGCAATCAGTGTTGATCGAGGCATCTGATGAGTTAAATGATGAGGTTCAGCGGGATCCCTATTCCCCGTTATTGTGGCCGGGTGTCTGTTGTATGATACAGCTGGCACCCGCTGCATATGGAGCGGGCACAATGCAGCAGCCCGCTCCATACATTCCCTCAGTCACCATGGCATATGGGTACCTGATTCATAACAATTCATGAAAAATTAATTTGTAATTAATCAAATTTTTTGTCGAAGGTCAGCCAATCGACCAAATCAAATTGATTGGCTCATCAAAAATTTTTTAGACTTACCAATCCTGTTTCCAAAATTTAGAAACATTTGTTCCACCAAACTGGTAGTATAATTTCAAAGAATGTATGTATATATGCCTGTGGACACATATAGAGTGGATATATAAAGTCTACACACCTGTTAAAATGCCAGTTTTTTGTCATGTAAAAAAATCAGACCAAGACAAATTTTTTCCCATATACACATTTACTTTGATAAACAAACTGAAATCATTTAGAGAGGGAAATAAAAGTAACAAAAGCAAAATATAGTGGAAATCAATCTTGTAATTGGGCATGTGGGGATGTTCAGAATCAGCCAATCACATTTAAACGTATGTTAAAATAGTCCTGACATAGTATTTTCCTGATATTTTCTTAGTTGCATTTTATAGAAAAAGTCGTGGTCCGTAAACAGCTTACAACATATCAAAGGGTTCTCATTGTTAAAAAGTATCAGTCAGGAGAAGGGTACCAAAAAAGTGAAACAAAGTGAAGATGATCATCAAGAAGTGGATACAATTTGGCATAACAGTAACATTATCAAGAACTGGACATCCCTCAAAGAATGAAAATGAAAAAAAAAGAAGAAAACTGGTCTGGGATGCTGTCAAGAGGCCTACAGTAACAATGAAGGAATTGCAGTTATTTCTGACAAGTACTGATTGTGTACTGCATTTGACAACAATCTCCCGTATTCTTCATATGTCTGGGCTGTGGGGTAGGGTGGCAAGAAGGAAACCTTTTTTTACATAGAAAAACATCCACGCCTCACTATACATCAAGTCTGCCAAAAGCATATGTGAAAATGTGTTATGGTCCGATAAGACCAAAGTTGAACTTTTTGGTCACAATTCCAAAAAGTATGTTTGGTGCAAAGCCAACACCGTGACTCACCAAAACAAAACCATAACCACGGTGAAGCATGGTGTAGGCAGTATTATGCTTTGGGGCTGTTTTTCTGCAATTGGAACCGGGCTTTAGTCAAGGTGGAAGGAATTATGAACAGTTCAAATATCAGTCAATTTTGGTATAAAACCCTTTGGCCTTTCTAAAAAGCTGATGATAAGGAGGAATTTCACCTTTCAGCACCACAATGACCCAAATCATACCTCCACATCAAAAAAGAATGTCTTCGCCAGAAGAAAATCAAAGTTTTGATATAGTCCAGTTAGAGCCTGGACCTGAATGCAATTGAAAATCTGTGTGATGGGCTGTAAACAGAATATGCTCTTGTCATCTGACAGACTTGGAGTGATTTGAAAGGAAGAGTGGGCAAAGATTGCCAAGTCAAGATGTACCATGCTGATAGAATCTTACAGAAAAAAGATTGAATTCAAAGGGTACTTTAGCAAAGTATTAGATTAAGGGTGTGCATATTTATGCAACATCATTATTTTAGTTCTTTATATTTATTTTCTCACCCTAAAAGAATCCAGTTTGATTTTTTACATGACCTGGCAATTTAATTGGTTTGTGTAGACTTCTTATATCCAATGTAAATTATTCCAAGTGGAAGAATGTTATCCCCAGACAAGATCATTTATGATGAATAAAATTAAAATCATTAGGTAAATTACAATCCATTCCAAATATCAAAATAAATAGAGTTACACATTTCGTTTAACTTTAGAAGACCTATGCACCTTGCACCTCTTCCCCTCTCCAAACATTTACAAGTTATGTGCAAATAATTATTCATTATACTTCGTATGTTTGCTTTCCAAAGCTAATTGCATATTTTATCCATTTTCACCTCCATGTATTGCAGGGACTTGTACTTGTCACTGAGAACATGTCAATGTCTGTATAATACATGAAGCAATACTGATAACTTTGTATCACTGTGCAGTTCAGTACACATAAATCCTCAGTGCAAATTGGACTGTGCAATTAGAATTAGAAGCAAAATGTTGTTGTCAGTATTTAGATATGACATTGACTATTGCAAGTTTTGCAACCTTGTCACAGCCAATAGGGAATTAGTCAAATTAATTATAAAGTTGACTTATTACAAGGTTAGTATATTGTTAGACACATTTATTTAGTAAACACACTGTGAATAAATTTGTAATATTATATTGGAGATTTATGTAATAACTGAAATACCTTATGTGGTACAATTGTATTTAAATATTTGAAGGCACAGGATATGAAACTGTCCCCTTATGTTTACAGCATTTAATAAATGAACAATGCACAAGAAGATTCATCACCAAGAACTGACTAATTGTTGAGGTGACGCTCCAGTCTTTCTTTGATTTAATCATTTAAATGCCTTGAAAAACATGTATTCTTGTTATCAAGTACTCCCTCAAGTTAATTTATATATTGTTCCTGGCATTGATATATTGTTCCTGACCAACTAGAAAATATTGTAATTTGAGACCATAACTTTGTTGATATCTGGTATTTAGAGCTTCTTCTTGGTCTAGTAGATTAAAAACAGCATGAAGTAATAATAACATAGAGCCAACCTCATGTGGGCTCTGAAGAAGCAGTTCATGCTGGCTCAGGTAGATTGCAGTGCAATACTTCTACCACTGTACTATACAATAAGTAGATCCATTTTTGAAATACACCACCCACTGATCGGCTCTACTTGCCTCAATGGGATGTGCCAATTGGCTATTCACTGTTACCAATCCATGCATATTATAAGTGAAATGTATATGATCTTGTAGCCAAAAGCCTTCCAGCAGACTATCCCTCTTTGTGATATTGTAAATGAAAGGGGTTGTCCAAGTTAAATTAAAACTCTGGCAGCAACAGTAAATGTGCTATTATAAAAGAAGTGATGCTCACCATTTTCTCTCCTGATACTTTCAGAATTAGGTTCTGGTCTTTCAGCAATGACCTCAACTTCTTGGCTACAGTGGTAAATACCCCATACATACAGCATCACCATTAGCAATATATGGTATGAGAATAGTGGGGCCAGTAATTGGCTGTAGCAGTGATGTGATGTACTGTATATGGCCCAGTAAAGACCATGGTAAGTTGCACATATTATATCATGTATTGAATGTGTTTGTAGACTTGCTAAGAGGCTGGAATATATTACTTTGTTTAGACTAAATATTGGCTGTGGGTTTGTTAAGATATAAAATATCACTGACTATAACAAAGACGCTAAAAAATAACTTTTATTAATATCAATTATAAAATTATAAACAAGGGTGCTTTGGTGCAAACAATAACATGTGTGCATTTCCTCATGGACAACCAATGTGTTTATATTGATGAGCACATGGAGGTCCTATCTTTTTCAAGTGGGACAATGCAAACATCACCTGCAGATCACATCTCAAACGTGCCTGGTGTAGGCTATGGATGCAGACCTGCCTGTGAGAAATTGAATAACATACGGGCACAATTTCACATGCCTGTGGGGGTTAGGGAAAGCAGGCTCTAGTCATATATTTTCCATAAGGACCTCCTGCCATTCCAACATAGGTGCTGATACAATATTGCAGGTGGTGTTGCGCTATAGCTATTTCATACACCACACTCTGCCTCTGTTAAGCACCTCTCTCTAGCTCCCCCATGCTGGATTATACATTTAGGCGGGTCTCCTGTCTCATTTTACGCTCAACGCGTTTCTTCTCTATCAGACTCATCAGGAGCCACAAATATTGAGAACCTGCCTAAACGCTGCCACATTAGTGTGCTGTGGGAGCGTCCTCGGGCGCTGTGATGGCCGTGAAGCGGCCACGCCGAATGCCGCTTCAAATAGCTAAAGCCGCACCCCCAAGAGCCGGAGCAAGGAGCAGGAACCAGACACTGAGCGGCCGCGTGAGCGTCGGTAACCTAGCAACGCCGGACGCTCAGTGCTGTATCATACGAACTGCTCTTTTTTGCTAAAAAATCAAGAGGGTATTTTACGGCAAGCTTCTTTCTGGTGGATCAATTAAGGTACAAAAGCAATCAAGTCAATACAAAGATACGACACAAAGAGTACGGTCAATACAAAATCGGGTGATTCTCTCAGGTGAACTGGTACTATTGCAGTGCATCGGGCCTAGCGTGGTTATACAAAATGCTATATGCTGAGCGCTCTGATTGTATAACATGCCGATCTATGCTATCATTGGCCTCACATTTATGGGTGTTTATCATCAACTAGTCAGACACCCCGAACATCGCAGGTAAAAATATCCGGACAGTGCTGGATTTTGTATATTCTGCAACGGAATGCTGGGCATTGTAGTTCTACACAATGCCAATATCTACAGTTGTGTTCAAAATTATTCAACCCCCACTGAAATTGAGTGTTTTGGCCAGTTTGACATTGATTTTGATCATTTCAGTCATCTTGTTTACAATTAAATCAAAGAGGCACTTGTAAGTCAGACAAATATAACATAACATTTATAATGAACCACAAATGTCTTTTCTGTGCTCACATCATTATCAGTTTTATTCAACCCCCAAGTGACATTCAATCTTAGTATTTAGTACAACATCCTTTTCCAGTTGTAACAGCTTTTAAACATGAAGCATAGCTTGACACAAGTGTCTTGCAGCTATCTACGGGTATCTTCGCCCATTCTTCATGGGCAAAAGCCTCCAGTTCAGTCACATTCTTAGGCTTGCGCGCTGCAACTGCTTTCTTTAACCCCTTAAGGACACGGCCCTATTTCACCTTAAGGACCAGGCCATTTTTTCAAAATCTGACCATTGTCACTTTATGTGGTGATAACTTTAAAACGCTTTTTCTTATCCAGGCCATTCTGAGATTGTTTTTTCATCACATATTGTACTTCATGACAGTGGTAAAATGAAGTCGAAAAATTTCATTTTTATTAATAAAAAAATACCAAATTTGCAATTTTCCAAGTTTCAATTTCTCTATTTCTATAATACATAGTAATACTGCCAAAAAAGTTATTGATTTACATTCCCCATATGTCTACTTCATGTATCGATCATTTTGGGAATGCCATTTTATTTTTGGGGACGTTACAAGGCTTAGAAGTTTAGAAGCAAATCTTGAAATTTTTCCGAAATTTTCAAAAACCCACTTTTTAGGGACCATTTCAGGTCTGAAGTCACTTTGTGAGGCTTAAATAATAAAACCACCCAAAAATGACCCCATTCTAGAAACTACACCCCTCAAGGTATTCAAAACTGATTTTACAAATGTCATTAACCCTTTAGGTTTTCCACAAGAGTTAATGGCAAATGGAGATAAAATTTCAGAATTTCAATTTTTTGTAAAATTTTCCATTTTAATCCATTTTTTCCAGTAACAAAGCAAGGGTTAATAGCCAAACAAAACTTAATATTTATTCCCCTGATTCTGCAGTTTGCACGAACACCCTATATGTGGTCGTAAACTGCTGTATGGCGAAACTGCAGGGCGCAGAAGGAAAGGAGCGCCATATGGTTTTTGGAAGGCAGATTTTGCTGGACTAGATTTTTGACACCATGTCCCATTTGAAGCCCCCCGATGCACCCCTAGAGAAGAAACTCCATAAAAGTGACTCCATCTAAGAAACTACACCCCTCAAGGTATTCAAAACCAGTTTTACAAACTTTGTTAACCCTTTAGGTGTTCCACAAGAGTTATTGGCAAACGGAGATGAAATTTCCGAATTTCTATTTTTTGTTACCTTGTCTCAAAAAAAGTGTAATATAGAGCAACCAAAAATAATGTTTACCCTAGAATAGTACCAACAAAACTGACACCTTATCCCGTAGTTTCCAAAATGGGGTCACTTTTTTGGAGTTTCTACTGTAGGGGTGCATCAGGGGGGCTTCAAATGGGACATAGTGTCAAAAAACCAGTCCAGCAAAATCTGCCTTCCAAAAACCATATGGCGTTCTGTGCTCTGCCGTTTGGCCATACAGTAGTTTACGACCACATATGGGGTGTTTGTGCAAACAAGGGAATCAGGGCAATAAATATTAAATTTTGTTTGGCTGTTAACCCTTGCTTTGTTACTGGAAAAATGGATTAAAATGGAAAATTTGCAAAAAAATAGCTGTTTTGGGACCGTTTTTATTTTTTGTTATTTACATAGTTGAACTGACAGGTTAGATTGTGTGCTATTTCTATAGAGCAGGTTGTTACGGACGTGACGATTCTTTCCGGGATGAAATGGCGGTTTGATTGGCACTATCTCGGGGTGCATATGACATTTTGGTCGCTTGCTATTACACTTTTTGTGATGTAAGGTGACAAAAATGGCTTTTGACACCGTATTTTTTTTTTTTTTTTTGCTGATTTCAGCTGAGGGGTTAGGTCATGTGTTATTTTTATAGATCAGGTTGTGACGGACGCGGCGATACATAATATGTATACTTTTTATTTATTTATATAAGTTTTACACAATAATATCATTTTTTAAAACAAAAAAAAATCATGTTTTAGTGTCTCCATAGTTTGAGAGCCATATTTTTTTTTTTTTGGGCGATTGTCCTATGTAGGGGCTCATTTTTTGAAGGATGAGATGGCGGTTCGAATGTTACTATCTTGGGGTGCATATGACTTTTTGATCTCTTACTATTACACTTTTTGTGATGTAAGGTGACAAAAAAATGGCTTGTTTGACAACGTTTTTATTTTTTATGTTTACGGAGTTCATCTGAGGGGTTAGGTCATGTTATATTTTTATAGAGCAGGTCCTTACGGACGCGGCAATACATAATATGTATACTTTTTTTATTTATTTTGGTTTTTACACAATAATATCCTTTTTGAATGAAAAAAAAAAACATGTTTTAGTATCTCCATAGTCTGAGAGCCATATATTTTTCAGTTTTTAGGCAATTGTCTCAGGTTGGGTATCATTTTTGCGGGATGAGGTGACGGTTAGATTGGCACTATTTGGGGGGTCATATGACTTTTTGATCGCTTGCTATTACACTTTTTGTGATGTAAGGTGGCAAAAAAATGGCTTTTTGACAAAGTTTTTATTAATTTTTTTTTTCAAGTGTTTATTTGAGGGGTTAGGTCATGTGATATTTGTATAGAGCAGATTCTTACGGACGTGGAGATACCCAATATGTCTACTTTACACTAAAAAGCATTTTTGAAACAAAAAAAATCATGTTTTAGTCTGAGAGGCATAGTTTTTTTATTTTTTGGCCAATTGTTTTAGGTAGGGGCTCGTTTTTTGCGGGATGAGATGGCGGTTTGATTGGTACTATTTTGGGAGGCAAACGCCTTTTTTATCGCTTTGTATTAAACTTTTAGTGATGTAAGGTGCCAAAAAATGGCTTATTTACACCATTTTTTTTTTTTATGGCGTTCACCTGAACAGTTCAGTCATGTGATATTTTTATAGAGCGGGTTTTTACGGACGCGACAATATCTAATATGTGTAGTGTATTTTATTTTTTTAAATTTTTATTCAGTGATATGTGTTTTTTCATTTTTTTACATTTTTTTTTGACCCAGACCCACTTGGTTCTGAAAGATCCAGTGGATATGGTGTCTGTATAATACAGTACAGTACTCTATATAGTGCACTGTGCTGTATTTTGTACTTTTTTGTACTATTCAGACTTTCAGCACCATGGAGACAGGACGCTTCTGAAAGCGTCCTGTCTCCATGGCAACCATCACCCGCTGCCATAACTGAGCAGGGGGTGATGGGGAGGGAGTGGAGCTCCCTCCCTCTGTGATCCCATACTGTTGGGGGGCTGCAAAGGCACAGCAGCCCCCCGATGGGAGAGGGAGGGAGCTCCCTCCCTGTTAACCCTTCCATACCGGGGTCCGTACGGACCACGGTACGGAAGGGGTTAAACGGCTGGCATCTGATCAAGCACAGATGCCATCCGTTTCTATCAGAGTGTCAGCAATGTGCTGACACTCTGATAGACCCACTAGACACCAGGGATACATTACAGAGTAGGCGGGCGGGGGATCGCAATCAGTCATGTTTGGGTCATAATAGGTGAACATAAAAATAATGACTGTGTCAATCATGACCATCAGACCAATATTAATTCAGTTAGGTAACCTGCACCTACATTAACCCAAACGTTGTTATAAAGGCTATTGATCAAATGATGTTATTAATGTCCGATCTAGGGACTGCATGTATATATATAACATATCCCAACCTCTTTCACCCAAACAATATAGCCCATAAGATACAGCAATTTGTAATAGATCACCCACTAGGATGTGGATATCAAATAATTGGCTAAAACGTATATGCTAGAACATAAAGAGTGAGGTTCGGTAAAGACATTGAGAACATGCCAATTAGCCATACAGGGTCTTGTATTGACTTGATTGCTTTTGTACCTTAATTGATCCACTGGAAAGAAGCTTGCCGTAAAATACCCTCTTGATTTTTTAGCAAAAAAGAGCAGTTCGTATGATACAGCACTGAGCGTCCGGCGTTGCTAGGTTACCGTCACTCACGCGGCCGCTCATTGTCTGGTTCCTGCTCCTTGCTCCGCCTCTTGGGGGCGCAGCTTTAGCTATTTGAAGCGGCATTCGGCGCAGCCACTTCACGGCCATCACAGCGCCTGAGGACGCTCCCACAGCACACTAATGTGGCAGCGTTTAGGCAGGTTCTCAATATTTGTGGCTCCTGATGAGTCTGATAGAGAAGAAACGCGTTGAGCGTAAAATGAGACAGGAGACCCGCCTAAATGTATAATCCAGCATGGGGGAGCTAGAGAGAGGTGCTTAACAGAGGCAGAGTGTGGTGTATGAAATAGCTATAGCGCAACACCACCTGCAATATTGTATCAGCACCTATGTTGGAATGGCAGGAGGTCATTAGAGAAAATATATGACTAGAGCCTGCTTTCCCTAACCCCCACAGGCATGTGAAATTGTGCCCGTATGTTATTCAATTTCTTACAGGCAGGTCTGCATCCATAGCCTACACCAGGCACGTTTGAGATGTGATCTGCAGGTGATGTTTGCATTGTCCCGCTTGAAAAAGATAGGACCTCCATGTGCACATCAATATAAACATATTGGTTGTCCATGAGGAAATGCACACATGTTATTGTTTGCACCAAAGCACCCTTGTTTATAATTTTATAATTGATATTAATAAAAGTTATTTTTTAGCGTCTTTGTTATAGTCAGTGATAGCTCTATCAGACGCGCAATTCTATTTACTTATTTGGGCAGTCAGTGATTGGAAAATATAAAATATTCCTGAAATAATGGGAATTCTCATTGCCTGACTTTGAAGTTGGTTGTTACTGTAGCAATCAGCAAAAATTGTAATTTGTAAGTGATTTTGGTAACACTCATGATTCTTCATCAAATAGTTGTATTTTCAGGTCCTAATATTAGTTTTGCGAAGACATAAACAAGGGCGTACAGTATATTGAAAGTCACACAAACAAAAAAAAAGTTGAAACAAAAATATTAAATCAAAGGTCTCTATGATTTTATGGATATCATAATTATCTATTTACAACCAGGAAAACAGTGCATGATCTTAGCAATCATAACCATCACAAACAGTCCCGCAGGCACATTATACTATTGTAGTCTGAACCCACTGTTTTCAGTAGGGCTAGACAACAATAGTATGGGAATGGGGAGCTCCTGACTCTTCCATGACAGATGATGTCAGGGCGAGAGAGGGATTGGGGGCTTTAAATCTCAACGCCTGATCTTTTTTTTTCCCAGGAGGTAACTGGCAGCAGCATTCTCCTCTTTCCCCAATGAAAACACACACTTGTTTACAAAGCCGAGCATGTGTATTCGAACTTCTGACTGATGTACAATCCTAAAGGAGGTTGTCCAAGATAATTTACAATATCGAACAAGCCCTACAATTGCTTTAAATTAAAATAAAAATCTTGGTATACATGCCCCTTTCTCAAGCTCTGTTCTCTGTGGCACTGCTTCAGTCCTGATGCCGCTGCTTATTTTCAAATTGCAGAGGGGATGTGATGGTATATGGCACATAACTGTTGTAGCCAATCGCTGTCATCAGTGTATTAACCCTGATGACACTGATTGAGTGTAGCGGTGACTTACCGGAAACTGGAAGGATGGCAGTGGAAAAAGAGGGGAGTATACAGTGATTTGTTATTTTAAGCATTTAGAGTGCTTGTCCAAAGTTTTTAATTATCTCAGAAAACCCCTTAAGAGTATGTGTTTGAGTCTTATTTTTGGTGTGACATGATAAAGTAGACCAATCTATTTGGACAAAATTGTTGTTTTGGAATAAGACAAATGGTCATTTTGCATGGATTGATAATCAGGCCATTTATCAGGAACAAACCAAACGCTTCTGATAATTTCCTGACAATAATTCGATATGAGGGCTGCATTTGCATGCAGCAATCACCTTGCTGTATAGGACAAGCAATTGACGCAACAATTGCTTGTCCCCATAGAAAATCATTGCTCCTGGGCTGCAGATCGATGTTAAAACAGCAGGATCTGCTGCAAAAAAACAATGATTTTAAGTGCTGGCTGAAAGATATCATCACTCAATGAACAAGTGTTTGCTCAGTTATCAGTAGAGATGTCCCGAAATATTCGCCGACGAACAGTTGCCGGCGAACATCGCATGTTCGCCACGTCGGGCGAACATATGCGATGTTCGATTCGCCCCCTATACTTTATCATTGAGCAAACTTTGACCCTGTACCTCACAGTCAGCAGACATATTCCAGCCAATCAGCATACCCTATCTCCCAGACCCTCCCACCTCCTATCAAAAAGCAAGGACAGCATCCATCTTAGATTCATTCTGAAGCTGCAGTGTTAGTTAGAGCAGAGAGAGTGCTGCTGCTGCTGAATTAATAGGGAAAGAGTAAGCTAGGCCAATTTTCTGTGTCCACTCCAGTCCTCAAAGACTCATCGGCCTCTTTCACATGAACGTGTCCGGATTAGGCCCCATTTACACGTCCGTAGTGTGTTGCGGATCCGCAAATTGTGGATCCGCAACACACCATGCCAACACTCCCCATAGAGATGCCTATTCTTGTCCTCAGGCTGCGGACAAGAATAGGACATGCTCTATCATTTGCGGAGCCGCGACCGGATGTTTTGTGGCTGAAACCCGGAAGTTTGGGGCCGCTTCTCCGCAAATACAGAAGCGGAGAGCACATAGTGTGCTCTACGCATCACGTCCGGCCCCATTCAAATTGAATGGGTCCACATCCATTCTGCAGAATTGCGGAATGGATGTGGACAAATATTGCGGATGGGTGAATGGGGCCTTAGGTCCGGATGCGTTGTGGAAGCGTTCTGTGAAAACTGTGCCATTTCACAGGCAAAGCCATTCAGTTTTCCCTGCGATTGCGTTCAGTTGTTAATTTTTTTCCGCGCGGGTGCATTGCGTTTTGATGCGTTTTTCAAGCACGTGATAAAAAACTGAAGGTTTACAAACAACATCTCCTAGCAACCATCAGTTAAAAACGCAACGCACCCGCACTTGCATACGGATGCAATGCGTTTTTTACGCAGCCCCATTCACTTCTATAGGGCTAGGGCTTGAAAAACGCTGAATATAGAACATACTGCGATTTTCACGCAACGCACTAGTGATGTGTGAAAAAAAAACGCTCATGTACACAGACCCATTGAAATGGATGGGTCAGGATTCAGTGCGGATGCTATGCATTCACGTCACGCATTGCGCCCACGCGGAAAACACGGTTGTGTGAAAGGGGCCATCTGCTGTTAATATAATTGCAGTTGCCTGCCGGTGTGTGTCAGGCCCTCAGACTGTACTGTGCCCACTGCCCACCACTCATATTGGGTGTCACAGTACATTGCTCGGTGCACGTGCAGTGACCTAAAATTCAAACAAAGCGGACAGAGCATGGATCTTTTTCCATCTCCCGGTTCCAAAAATCTATTCACTACACCAGCCCTGGCCCTGATAAGGGACAAAACAGAGATTAAACTGATAGGACTAGTACTTAGTTAACACTAGTTGCATTGGTGGCAAATTCCTTTGCAAGTGCTCAAAATTAGAAGGAAGCGGAGAGAGCAAACTTTTTTCTCTATCTCCCCATGCACGGTTTCAATTCAATACATGTCCCCTGATAGGGGACTTAACAAAGATTAAAATGGTAAGAATAGTAGTTCACACTATTTGTACTGGTGCCACAGTTCATTGCGCGGCGCACGCGCAGTGCCCCAAATTGGAAGTAAGAGGACCGACCAATCATATTTTTTCATCTCCTGGCTCCTAAAATCTATTGGGAGGGGCTGAAGAAGACCCAGTGGTCATGGTCTATATCTGATCCAATGACAAAGTTAGAGGAAGGTGGAGAGTCCTTAAAAATGATTTCAGGGATTTAGGTCAAAAGATTAGGGCACGGACCTCAAAAGTAGTATTTTCTGAAATACTGCCTGTACCACGAGCCACACAAGAAAGGCAGCGGGAGATTAGGGAGGTTAACAAGTGGCTTAAGAACTGGTGTAGGAAGGAGGGGTTTGGGTTCCTGGAGAACTGGGCCAACTTCTCTGTCGGCTACAGGCTCTATCGTAGGGATGGGCAGCTCCTCAATGGGGAAGGGGCAGCTGTGTTGGGGAGAAAGATGGCTAGAAGGTTAGAGGAGTGTTTAAACTAGCGACTGGGGGGGAAGGTAATTACATTATAGGAGGGGAAGATAGTGCAGAGAGAAACCAGGGGCGAAGTAGTGTGACTGGGGGAGGAATGGAAGGGGGGACTAGAACAGCTCAGAATGAAAGATGTAGGTATAAAAAATACACATAAACCACTCAAATGTATGTATACTAATGCCAGAAGCCTAACTAACAAGACTGGTGAACTGGAATTAGTGATGTGTGAGGAGGACTATGACATAGTGGGAATAACTGAGACATGGCTGGATGATAGCTATGACTGGGCAGTTAATATAAAAGGTTATAATCTTTTTAGAAAGGATCGTCAAATCCAGAGAGGTTGAGGGGTCCTGTCAAAATCCCATAATTCGGGAATACATCTGTGAGGGACATGAACATGTGGAGTCACTGTGGGTAGAAATACATGGAGCAAAAAACAATAATAAATTACTAATAGGAGTGTATTATAAACCACCTAATATACCAGAGTCCACAGAAAATCTATTACTAAACGAGATAGACTGGGCGGGAAATCATAATGAAGTCGATATTATGGGGGATTTCAACTACCCAGAGATAGACTGGAAAACTGAAAGCTTTAAAGGAAACAGGTTCTTGGTAATAGCCAAAGACAATTACCTTTCCCAACTGGTTCAGGACCCCACTAGAGGGATGGCCATACTGGACTTAGTATTAACCAATAGACCTGATAAAGCATCATATGTGCAGGTTGGAGGACACCTAGGAAATAGTGACTATAAAGTAATAACCTTCCAATTATCCTTCAAACGAGAGTTTCTAAAGGGAGGAACAAAAATACCAAACTTCAAAAAAGCAAAATTTAGCCAACTAAGCGAGGCCATAGGCCTAACTAACTGGGACAAAGTCCATAAAAATAAAAATACAACCACAAAATGGGAGATTTTTAAAAGCATTGTAACATCTAATTGTGAGAGGTACATACCTTATAGGAATAAAAGGCTAAGAAACAATAAGAAACCAATGTGGATAAATAGAACTGTAAATATAGTAATAAATGACAAAAAGAAAGCATATAAATAGCTAAAACAGGTGGGGAGCCAGGAAGCACTGATAAACTATAAGGAAAAAGATAGAATATGTAAAAAACTAATACAAATTGCCAAACTAGAGACCGAGAGATTAATTGCCAAAGAGAGTAAAACCAATTTATCAAAAAAATAAAATAAAATGCACTACACATGTTTGATATCACCGTGTCCATAATGACCTGAGCTATAAAAAGGTAATGTTACTTTCCCTGCACGTTAAACGCAGTAAAAAAAAAAAACTATGATGAAATAGAAATTTTGCCCACCTCAATTCCCCAAAAAGGTAATAAAAGTGATCAAAAAAGTCGTATGTCTTCCAAAAAATAAAAAAAATATGTCTTTCAAACTATGGAGACCCTAAAACATGTTTTTTTTCTAAAAATGCTTTTATTTAGTTAAAGGAAAATAAATTAAAAAAAAGTATATATATTAGGTATTGCCGCGTCAGTAAGAACCTGCTCTATAAAAATGTCACATGTCCTAACCCCTCAGGTCAACACCGTAAAAAATATATATAAAAACAGTGTAAAAAATCAATTTTTTGTCACCTGACATCACAAAAAGTGTAATACCAAGTGGTCAAAAAGGTGTATGACCCCCAAAATAGTGCCAATCAAACAGCCATCTCATCCCACAAAAAATGAGCCCCTACATAAGACAGTTGCCCCCCCCCAAAAAAAAAACTATAGCTTTCAGAATAAGGAGGAACAAAAAAAATCACTTTTTTCAAAAATGCTTTATTATGTAAAACTGAAATAAACAACTAAAAAAATTAGTCATATTTGGTATTGTCGCGTCCGTAACAACCTGATCTATAAAATTACCACATGATCTAACCTGTCAGATGAAAATTGTAAATAACAAAACATAAAAACGGTGCCAAAACAGATATTTTTTGTTACCTTGAAAAAAGTGCAATATAGAGCAACCAAAAATCATATGTACTCTAAAATAGTAACAACAAAACCGCCACCTTATCCCGTTTGCAAAATGGGGTCCGTTTTTATTTAGTTTCTACTCTAGGGGTACATCAGGGGGTCTTCAAGTGTGACATGGCAGCTTAAAATGATTCCAGTGGAATCTACCCTCCAAAAATCTTATGGCGTTCCTTTCCTTCTGCGCCCTGCCGTGTGCCCGTACAGTAGTTTACGACCACATATGGGTTGTTTCTGTAAAGTACAGAATCAGGGCAATAAATACTGAGTTTTGTTTGGCTATTAACCCTTGCTTTGTTAGCCGAAATAAATGATTAAAATGGAAAATTTGCTAAAAAAGTGAAATTCTAAAATTTCATCTCCATTTTCCATTAATTCTTGTGGAACACCTAAAGGGTTAACAAAGTTTGTAAAATCAGTTTTGAATAGCTTGAGGGGTGTAGTTTCTAAAATGTGGCTATTCCACTATGTAAGCCCCACAAAGTGACTTCGGACCTGAACTGGTTCTTAAACAGTGGGTTTTGGAAATTTTCATCAAAAATTTAAGATTTGCTTCTAAACTTCTAAGCCTTCTAATGTCCCCAAAAAAGATAATGTCATTTACAAAATGACCCAAACATGAAGTAGACATATGGGAAATGTAAAGTAATAGTTATTTTAGGAGGTATCACTATCTGGTTTAAAAACAGAGAAATTGAAACCTTGAAAATTGCTAATTTTACCCAATTGTTTGTAAATTTTGTATTTTTTTATAAATAAAAATGAAATATTTTGACTCAAATTTACCTCTGTCATGAAGTACAATATGTGACAAGAAAACAGTCTCAGAATGGCTTAGATACGTAAAAGCGTTTTAAAGTTGTCACCACATAAAGTGACACATGTCAGATTTTGAAAAAGATGGCCTGGTCCTTAAGGTCAAAAATGGCCTGGTCCCGAAGGGGTTAATGACAGGCATTGCACCAAGGGACTGGCGCAAGGCAAATGTGGGGCCCATTTTCAAAAAGTGTGCTAGGTATTCACCAGGAAAGCTTAACATCCATAGTGGTAAAAATGTTTCAGGGCCTTCTACGGGACTGCATACAGGATTATAACACTGTCAATAATATAATAAGTAATAGCCAACATGGTTTTACTACGGACAGAAGCTGTCAAATTAACCTGATTTGTTTTTATGAGCAGTTAAGTAAAAGCCTGGACAGAGAGAAGGCTATTAATATTGTGTTTTTGGACCTTTAATACTGTCCTGCACAGACGACTAATGGGTAGATTGAGGGCTATTGGTTTAGAAAATATAATTTGTAATTGGATTGAAAATTGGCTTCACAATTGTATCCAAAGAGTTGTGGTCAATTACCGCATTTTTCGCCCTATAAGACCCAACTAAGTTTTAGAGGCGGACTATAAGAAAAAAATATTTTTCATTAGACCTAAGGTCAGACCAGCAATCGGACTCCCAATATTAATCAGACCTCAGCTGAAAGCCCCAATCAGACCCTACAATCTTAATAAGACCCCAATAAAACCTCAAATCAGACCCCCAATCAGATCTCAGCTCAGACCCCAAAGTGAACGACCCCCAATCAGACCTCAGATAAGCGCCCCGATATAAATAAGACCCCCATTCAGACCTCAGATCAGCCCCCATGCCTCTTATCATCAGCCCCCTAGCCTCTTATCAGCCCCCATGCCTCTCATCATCCCCCAGCCTCTCATTAGCCGCCAGCCTATCATCAGCCCCCTAGCCTCTCATCATCCCCCTAGCCTCTCATCAGCCCCCATGTCTCTCATCAGCCCCCATCCTCTCATCAGTCCCCAAACCTGTTAAACCCACTAAAAAAACAAGGGGCCACTCACTACACCTGGAGAACAAATGATTCAGTCATAAGAAGCGACAAGCATTCTTTACAGTAAGGTCTGTAAATCTCTGGAATAGCCTGCATAGGATCTGGTCACAGCAAGTACAGTAGATGGCTTCAAAAAATGTTTAGATGACTTTTTAATTCAAAATAACATTGAGACTTATGATAATATATAGAAATCTTGTTCTACACAATATTGCAGGATTAAAGATTGGACTTGATGGACTTTTTATGTTTTTCCAACCGTAATAACTATATAACTATGTAACTAATTACTACTGTAAGTGAATTAGATTTGAGTCAAAACAGTCAAAAATGAAAATTGATATATTTATTTCCACCATGTAATGGAAGGCAATGCTGTTTAACTTCCTGCCGTCTGTCCTCTTCCAGGAACATAAACTTTTTTACCTACTTTATATGAGGGTTGTAAAAAAAAAAAAAAAAAAAATATATACATATATCTTTTGCAGGGTGTAACTGCAATTCTGCCACTGTGGGTTTTGTGTTTTCAGTGTTCACTATTTCACTATACTGCAAAAAACCTTCTTCTGTGGGTCATTTACAGCGATAACATAATTCTTATACTTGCTATTTTACTACTTTAAAAATATTTTTTACTGCTTTGTGCCACCATATTTTGACACCCATAACATTTATTTTTACATCAATGGAGCTGTGTTGCAGATTGTTTTTTCTGGGGTGAGCTGCAGTAAATAGCAATTTTGTCATTTAGATTTGTTTCTGTATTCACCATGCAAGATCAATAATGTAATAATGTAATTTTTGAACAGCAATATCAATGTTTGTTTACATTTCTATCATTTTATATGATTTTTTCTTATTTTTAATATTTGTGTTTTTTATATTTAAGAAAACTTTTTTTTAGCTTTTTTTTAACTTTTGTTGAGTCACCCTAGTAGAACTTGGTTGCTTAACCACTTCCCGACTGTCCATTGACATTAAACGTCCTAGGTGGTCGAGTTTATCTCTGATCGGACGTTTCTGAACGTCCTTTCAGAGATGGCAGCTGCATGCTAATGGTCAGTGACAGCAGGGCACCCCAAGAAAAGGCAGGAACCATTCCTGTGTGTCCCTGCCTTCTAGATTGCTGTAAACACAGAGCTAAATAAGCGCTGTGTATACAGATCTGGAAGCGATCTGCTGCTTCCTGCCCGGCCCGGTGGTCATGTGACCACCAGGGCCGGGGGAGTGCAGGACCTGTTGGGTCTTCCACAGACCTTGATCAGCCCTGCACTGAGGCTTGACAGTGCAGTATTATGCTGTGCAGCCTTGCTGGTGGGTGTATTTCCACTGTAACTGTGGCTACTAGGTCAGTCCCAGTTATAGGAGAAATCAATAGTTAAAAAAAAAGTTATGGTGGTTACAAAGTGTAAAATAAAAAAAAGATAAAAAATAGTTACACATAAAAAAAAAATTCCCCCCAAATCTGTAATTTACAAAAATGATAAAAATATCTACCCCAGCCATCAGGGGAACGCTGTAAAAAAGATAAACATTGCGCCAAAACAGATTTTTTTAGTTAGCTTACCTCTCAAAAACATAAAAAAATAAAAAAATAAAATTAACATATTTGGTATTGACGCATCCGTAACAAGTGGCTCTACTAAAATATTTCATGATTTACCCCTTCAAGTGATCGGTGTAAAAAAAAAAAAAAATTATAGCAAACTGCTTTTTTGGAGACTGCACCTCCCAAAAAATGAGATAAAAAGCAACCAGAAAGCCAAATGTATCCAAATATGGTGGCAATAAAAACTACAGCTTGTCCCACACAAATTGAGCCCCAAATAACAGTTTACGGCCACAATCGGGGTCTTACTGTATTCAGGAGAGTAAAATTAAGTAGCAAATTGTGGTTTGATACTCTCCTGTTATCTTTTGTGAAAAAGACATTTTGGGCCTAAAGCATCATTTTCTTGTAAAAAATAATTTTTCATTTTCATACCCAAGTATTAAAAATTCTATGAAACACCTGTTGAGTAAAGTTCTCGCTACACCCTTTAAAAATTCCTTGGGGGGTGTAGTTTGCAAAATGTGGTCAGTTTTTTGGGGTTTTTACTGTGAGGATACCTCAGGGTTTCTTCAAATGCAACATGGTGCCCAAAGACCATTCCAGCAAAATCTGCCCTCCAAAAACCATATGGCATTCCTTGCCTCCTGTGCCCTGCCATGTGCCCATACAGCAGTATACGACCACATATGGGTGTTTCTGCAAACAGCAGAATCAGGGTAATACATATTGAGGTTTGTTTTGTTATTAACCTTTGATTTGTGCCAGGAAAAAATTGATAAAATGGAAAATCTTCAAAAAAAAATGAAATTTTGAAATGTCACCTCTATTTTGCTTTAATTCCAATGGAATACCTAAAGGGTTAACAACATTTTTAAAACCAGTTTTGACTAGATGGAGGGATGTTGTTTCTCAAATGGGGTTGTTAATGGGTTGCTTCAAATATATAAGCCCCACAAAATGATTTCAGAACTGAACTGGTCCTTAAAAAAGCTGACTTTGGAGATTTTCTTAAAATTTCAAAAATCGTAAACCTTCTAACGTCCTAAAAAAATAAAATTACATTACCAAAATGATTAGAGAGGAGCGAATCAGAAAAATTTGATTCGTACCGAAGCCAAATTTCCTCACGCTTCATGGCAACAAATCGCAGTTTTTAAAAAATGGCTGCTGCAAGTGTGAGTACATAGAGAAAGGAACTCCGGGAAGGCGGGATCACCCATAATGCCATGCAAGTGATATCAGACACTCCCAGGCAAGAGTCGGTTGGTTCCTTTGACACGATGCTTAGTTGCATAGCCCAGGAGCAGGCCATGTGCCCTCACTTGTCCTCAACTTGCCTCTGTCCTTTTCTGTTCCCTCAGCCAGAGAAGTATTGTATGCTGTGTGCTCAGCTTTACTATACAGTGAGGGCGAGCTACTAGAAGACAGTCAGCAGCTACTGGCAAGCCAAGATGTGGAGGAGACATCTGCCGCTTCATCCACTAGATGGGCAAGTAGTGTGAGGAGAGTGGTGTGGGAGCTGGTGTTGCGAGAGGTCAGGCTCCTGATCCAGAGATGGTTGTGGAGGACATCAGTGATTTGTAGACAGTACTCGATGATGATGATGTAGCTGATCGAACTTGGGAGCAATTTGAATTAGAGGCTTCATCATCACCGGGAGAAGAGGGTGGCAGGTTGCCCGTGAGGCAGCGGCAGAGCCAGCAAGTCACTAGTGTGACCGGGAGTTAGCAGGGTGGCTGCAGTGGGAGGTCGGGAGCCAAATGGGCTCGGGGTAGACCACCTACCTGGAGGAGGTGAACATGGCCATATGTAGAATCTGTGGGCAGAAGGTGAAGTGTGGCCAGGGTACAAATGTTGGCACCACGGCCTTGCTTCAACATATGCAGTGTCGCCATAAACTGGCCTGGAGCACTGTGGCTCTAATGTGGTGGTCCAGTCTGCCGCAGCAACCGCTGCATCACCCAGTGGCACGCACCCAGTTTCAGGCAGTCAAGGCTCCACCACCTCAGTGAAGTGAGGTGTCTGTCCTTCCCATCATCTGCTGGTCCTGATGCTCCTGCTCCTCCTACTCCTAGTCAGTCATTCCATCAGCAATCGATCACTGAAGTGATTGCCAAGAGACAACAGTATGCGTGCACTCATCCAATGGCACAGAAGCTGAATGTACTCCTGTCCAAGTTAGTGGTGCTGCAGTTCCTCCCTTTCCAAGTGGTGGACTCTGCACCTTTCAGAGAACTATTGACTTGTGCCGAGCCGAGGTTGAGAGTCCCAAGCCGTCATTTCTTTGCAAAAAAGGCAGCACCAGCCCTGCACACACATGTAGAACAGAAGGTGGACCAGTCCTTGAGCCTGTCGATATCAGCCAAAGTGCATGGCCTGGGTGAATGTGGTTCCTGCACAGCCAAACCAGCAATTTGGCCAGATGAAACCGATTCTGCCTCCACATTGTCACGCCGTTGGTCCTTTGACAATGTCCGCCTCTGCCTCCTCATCCTCCACCATGTCCTCAGCCACCACTGCAGTGACAATTCAAAGTGCCCTTCCAGTATACCACATGCAGGGCACAGCGGTGTCACTCTGTTCTGCACCTCATTTGCCTGGGCGAACAGAGTTATAAAGGGGAGGAACTGCTCCCTGTCCTTCATCAAGAAATCGAATCCTGGCTTTCTCTGCGACAACTCTAAATTGGAACCCAGGTGAACATGGTGTCCACACTGCATCAAGGAGGGCTGAGCCATGTGCCTTGCATAACACACGTGTTCAATCTGGTTGTCAAGTGGTTCCTGAAGTCTTCCAACCATCTGCAAGACATCCTAAAAATGGCCAGGAAACTTTGCATGCACTTCATCCACTCGTACACTGCAAAGCACACCCTCCTTGAGCTGCAGCCGCAGAATGGCATCCCCCAACATAGGCTGATATGCAACATTTCCACCTGTTGGAGATCCACCCTCCATATTTTAGACCGACTATACGAACAAAGAAAAGCCATAAACTATTTATTGATGATCCAAGTGGATAGGAGTACTCCCCTGTGTAACTTCGATGTCAGCCACTAGCAGCTCATGCATGACACCTGCTGTTTGCTCAGGCCATTTGAGTAGGCTGCGTTATTTGTCAGTAGCCAGGACTTTGGGTTGAACAATGTCATTCCACTGCTTCATGTCCTGGAACAGATGCTGGTAAATCTGGCTGGTCAGGGGACTGGAGACGTGGTGACTAGATCTTATGACCACATGAGCCCTGTTGGGGCTGAACTGGAGGAGGAGGACATTGGAGTACAAGCAATGTGTAGCGAAATGGGTGGCTTTTCTACACAGGTGACAAGATAGGAGTAGCAGGACCAGCCAGAGGAGCTACAAGGCGATGAGGAAGATGAGGCAGAGGACCCAGACACACCGTGACAGTATGCAGTGTAGATGGAGGCAGGGTGTCCCTTGCACAAAGGGCCCAATGCATGCTCACTTGTTTGCATACTGACAGCCGAATTGTCAACATTTGGCAGAGGGATGACGTCTGGCTCTCCACCTTGTTGGACCATCGCTACCGGTCCAAAATGGGGGTCTTTTTTACACCGGCTGAGAGGGAGGACAAACTGAACTACTATAGAGACATCCTTTGTAGTGAGTTGGCCACTGCCTATCTGCGCCATCGTCCATCTTGTCGCAAGTTTGACCGGGGGCACTCTGTGCTTATGTTCCTCTACCATGGTTGCTGTGGCAGGGTGGGGGTTTAGGAGCAGTTCCAGCTCCATCAGCAGCAACTTGAGTCTAGAGTTGCTGATAAGCAGCTTTCTTCACCCACATAGTGAAGAAACTACTCACCAGCAGCAGCAGGTAGACCTGGAGCAGGACCTGAACAGCAGGTGGTGGCATACTTAGACAGCACCCTGCTACTCCACGTTGAAGATCCGCTGGACTACTGGGCAGCCAAACTGTATTTGTGGCCACAACTGACAGAATTTGCCCTGGAAAAGCTGTTCTGCCAAGCCAGTAGTGGGGCATCAGAGAGGGTGTTTAGTGCGGTGAGGGATATAATTATCCCAAGAAGAACTCGCCTGTCTGCCCAAAATGTGTAGAGACTGACCTTTGTCAAGATGAATCAGTCATGGATCAGCCAGGATTTCCACCCACCAATGCCATTGCCTGATGCATGAGATTAGATCATCCATACTGCTTCACTCTAACCTTGACAAAAGAGACCGGTTTCTTCTGGCTACCTGCCTCAGCTACTATTCTGATGTTGCCACCCTCCTGATGCCAAACATCTAATGCCAAGTGCTCCTTCTTACACCCACCATCATCAGCGGATACTGTTATTGCCACCCACCTCCAAGTCTGTCCCTGGATCACTCTGCGTCCTCCTGATGCTGCAGCCACCTCCACACTATGTCACCTTGCCACTCTGTGGTCTCCTCATGCTGCCGCCACCTCCACACTGTCTTTGTGCCACTCTGTAGCCTCCTCCTGGTGCTGCTGCTGCCACCTCCACACTTTGTTATTGTGCCATTCTGTGGCCTCATGATGCTGCTGCTGCCACCTCCACACTGTCGTTGTTCCACTCTGTGACCTCTTCATGCTGCTTCCACCTCACCACTATGTCATAGGGCCACTCTGTGGTCTCCTCATGCTGCTGCCACCTCCACACTATGTCACCTTGCCAGTCTGTGGTCTCCTCATGCTACTGCCACATCCATACTATGCCACATTGCCACTCTGTGGCCTCCTGATGCTGATGCAACCTCCACACTATGTCACCTTTCCACCCTGTGGTCTCCTGATGCTGCCGTCACCTCCACACAGTCATTGTGCCACTCTGTGGCCTCTTCCTGATGCTGCTGATTCTGCCACCACCTCTGAACTCTTTTATTGTGCCACTCTGTGGCCTCCTGATACTGCTTCCACCTCCAGACTATGTAATTGGGCCACTGTGTGGACTTCTCATGCTGTTCTTACCTTTCGCACTTCATGGCTGGGCCACTATTTTGCCTTTCGGCGTGGCTGACATCATAATTTATTTGACCCTTCTTCTGATTTTTCAGAAGAAAGGAAAAATGATATGCACAACGGATACTGTCTGTGTAGCAGCTGTAAGGCTTCTATGGTCCCATCAGTATTTGCTTGTGATTTCCATTCACATGTTATCTCTGTTTCGGATCGACTCCTGTTTTTTTTGGCATTAGCAATACTGATGGATTACTGACCAAATGCTGACCGAGTGAAGGCAGATGCTCAACAGACAGGATCCGTTTTTTGGGGGTCATTGTTCTGACAGATCAGAGAAAGGTCAAAATAATCAGTGATGTCAACACAAACTTACTGCTGATACCCTCTCTACTCTGTCTGGGGGCTCTACTTGTATAAGCGTTTAATAGAACAGGTTCTGTAGGCATCTATGTGAAATCAGCTGACGATTTTGTAAAAGGAGTGCGATTCTTCTTGGCACTAACATCGACCTGTAAGGCTGAGTTCATACTTGAGCTATTTGTTCAGTTTTGACCCCATGACTGCACAAATAAGTGAACTGTGCAGTGATTCTAAGAGCGACGCCTGTCATCTGCATGTCATACGGACTCACAGTATTATTTCACTACCAAAGCAGACTCCCTATGCTTGTTACTGCAAATCACAGTGTTCTACACCACTGTAAAAGCTCTCTGCAGCCAGGAAAATATGCTGCAAATAAATTCGGATCAAACCAAATTTTTTCCACAAAATTAGGCGAAATAGCGAATTGAATTTTTGAAACATTCGATTATCTCTAAAACAACCTAAAATCTGTAGTAATTAGAGTTGAGCAAACACCTGTATGTTTGGGTTCGAGAAGTTCGTCCGAACCTCATGAAAATGTTCAGGTTCGGGATCCGAACTCGACCCGAACTTCACCCCAAACCACATTAAAGTCAATGGGGACCCGAACTTTTGGGTACCTAAATGGCTACAAAATAGCCCTGAAAAGGGCTAGAGGGCTGCAAAAGGCAGCAAAATGTAGGTAAATGCACTGCAAACATATTTGAATGGGGAAATGACTTACAATAAAATAAAATACTGAAAAATAATAAATAAACATTCTAAACTTGAGCCCAAGTGATTGACAGTGGCACCTGTCACCCAGCAAACAGAGAATGTGGCAGCAAAGCCACCACATCTGTCATTGTCACCAAGCATCTCCACCAAATCCAATGGAAGTGTACAGCTATCAGCTGTCCATCTCACAAACACTGTAGAGAAAAAGAAATAGAAAGAAGAAGTACCCCCCTAGCCATGGCTTTGAATGCCTTATTTCAAACTTCCTGGTCCTTTGAAATGCTGTCATTCTGTCCTGTGGACAGATTTAAAAACCTTATGGTGGTGGCTGTCCCCTAGTACGTGTATCCCAGCCGCCGCTACTTTTGCAGGCGAGCCATCCCTTCCCTGCACAACCAAGTGGCAGACAAAATCAGGTGTGCACTGCGCAACGCTATCTGTGGCAACGTCCACATAGCCAACAACACAGTGGGTAAATGTAGCGGCTGGCCCAAAGGCAGATAGCATTTTTGCTAATGTCCTTCCGCCCCCGAGGATTGCTGGGCATTTCTCTTTGTATCCTGTTACCTCCTCCTACTACTCGGCTTCCTCCTCCTCTACCTCCTCCTCATCCACTCAGTGTAACACCTTCACCACCCACAGCAGCACAGCCAGGGGGAAACGACAGCAGGTTGTTTTAAAACTTGTGTGTTTGTGGGACAAATCCCGCACTGCGCAGGAGATGTGAACAGGAATGGAACAACAGACCGACCATCGGCCTGGTGTTGTGCGCTAATGGGCGAAATATACTAGTAGGTCTGGGCCTAGCCGCTTTGACACACATCCCCTGCCTGCCACATGTGCTGAATTTGGGGGTGAAGAACTTCAACCATACAGTAAAAATCAATTTAGTTAATCAAACACACACAACACCCCCACCCCCTCTTTCACTCAAACCATTAACAAACTATTTACAAATTTTCTTAAAAACATATTAAAATAACTATAATGCAGCTAAACTTACTATATAAACAAACAAAACTATATACATGCCTTATCCTTTACTTAAGGCCAGTGACATCCAAGTGGCTCGAAGGGTGGGTTCCTGCACCAACATAGTCCCTGGCCTGAAACACAATTGTCCAGCCAGGGCACAGTTCTGGAGGATGAGGAGGATAAGTAGGATGAGGAGGAGTAGGAGGAACCGTGTTCTCAGCAGGGTGGCACCCAAGCCAGCTCACGGGCAGCTGGGTCACCATCAGCACCTCAGAAGGCTGGGTTAGTATTGGCGAAATGTGGGAAAGCTTTGTCATCACGCCACAACAACCTGCACCACCAGCAGATCTGGAACGTCTTACCAGGAGGCAGCATTTCAGCAACATGGTGGAAGAGTACACGTACTGACTGATGGGTTTGCCCAGGGGCATAGCTACAGGGAAGCATGAGAAGCTACTGTTTTGGGTCCCTGACCTAAAGGGGGCCCATCCTGGAGGAGGACAAAAAGACTTTGTCAGGGCCCCATCAACAGTATTATACAATGAAATTAGATACAGTGGCAGTATAGACAGTGTAGAAAGCGGATGGAAAATAAACCCAAACAGCCTCACACCCTACACACTCAACACCCCCCCACTTTCACTCAAACCATTTACAAATTTACTTAAAAACATATTGAAAATAACTATAAGGCAGCTAAACTAACCATATTTAAGAAACAAAACTATATTCACGCCTTATCCTTAACTTAAGGCCAACCAAATACAAGTAGCTCGGAGGGTGGGTATCTGCACCAACATAGGCCCTGGCCTGGAACACAATTGTCCAGCCAGGGCACAGTTCTAGAGGATGAGGAAGAGGAGTAGGAGGAATGCTGGGGTATACAGAGGACGCAGACAATATACCTCCCTCAAAGAGGATAGCTTGTCCTTGCCTCTGGGCAGCCTAGCAGATATGAGCGACTACATGCGGCAGTGCCTGCGCAACGACCGCCCAGTTGCTGCCACATTCTAACTTTTGCTGATTACTGGGTGGCCACCCTGCTGCATCCCTGTTACAAGGACAACGTGCCGTCCTTCATTCCCTCACTGGGGTGTAATAGGAAGATGAGCCCGCTAGTAGACACGCTGCTGATGGCATTCACACCTGACATCGGGGACTCAGTGGAAGCACAAGGTGAAAGCAGAGGAGGAGGAGGAAGAATTTGCCAATGCAGCTGGGTCACCAGCAACACCTCAGAAGGCAGGGGTAGCATGGGCAAAATGTGGAAAAGCTTTGTCATCACGCCACAACAACCTGCACCACCAGCAGATCTGGAACATCTTAGCAGGACGCAGTATTTCAGCAATATGGTGGAACAGTACACGTACTGACTGATGGGTCTGCCTAGGGGAATAGCTAAAGGGGAAGCAGAGAAAGCAACTGCTTTGGGGCCGTGACCTAGAAAGGCGCCCATCCAGGAGGAGGAGGAGGACCAACAGTTTTTTACAATGAAATTATATACAGTGGCAGTATAGACAGTGTAAAAAAGCAAATGGAACAGCTGCTGGGCCTGGTCTGAGAGAGCGATCTTTAGTAGCCACAGGCATGGCGGCATGAAAGGACGGGGTTTGCGCAAAAATTACGGGGGGAGGGGGGCCACATTCAAAAATTTGCTGTGGTGCCCAATCATTTCTAGGTACGCCACTGGGTCTGCCCCATTCAACTTCTGGGTCATCAAATTGGGCACATGTCTTGAGGTTGCCCTTTACGCCTTGGAGGTGCTGGCCTACCCTGCAGCAAACGTGTGTTTAGCATGGCTGGTGGCATTATCACAGACAAGCACAGCCGCATGTCCGCAGACAATCCGTGCAAGCTTTCGTTTATTAAAAAGAACCAGACATGGATCCCACAGGACTTGTTTATACCTTATGCAGAATAGACATGTATACCGGCCTCACCCAACCACTGTTATACTACCGTGCACTTACACTTTGTTTTATTTTTTATATTTTCACAATGTTTTGGGGTCTACACTAATTTATTTAAAAAAAGTAAAATTAAAAAACCTGTTATTGGCGACTACCTTTGGCTTCACATCCCAAAAAGGCTTTATTTCATGCAAGAATGTAACCGCCAATTATAGGTTCCCTGTCAGTTATGCAGTGCAGGGGTTTGTACCAGGCAAAAATGGTAATATTTCACCCAATAATTTATTTGACGGACACTATGAAACTTGTCCAGTAACAGCTGGAACACCAGATTTACGGTATTGCTATTTTGGTAATTGAATTTCACCCCAGAACAAAAGCTATCCTTTGACGGAAACTATAAAACTTGTCCTGCCACAGCTGAAACCACTGATTTAAGGTATTGCTATTTTGGCAATTGAATTTCACCCCAGAAAATAATTTATCCTTTGACGGACACTATGAAACTTGTCCAGTCACAGCTAGAACACCAGATTTACGGTATTGCTCTTTTGGTAATGGAATTTCACCCCAGAACAAAAGCTATCCTTTGACGGACACTATAAAACTTGTCCTGCCACAGCTGAAACCACTGATTTAAGATATTGCTATTTTGGCAATTAAATTTCACCCCAGAAAATAATATATCCTTTGATGGACACTATGAAACTTGTCCAGTCACAGCTGGAACACCAGATTTACGGTATTTCTATTTTTGCAACAGAATTTCACCCCAGAAAAAAATATATCCTTTGCCGGACGCTATTAAACTTGGCCAGCCACAGCTGAAACCACGTATTTACGGTACCGCTCTTGGCAATTGAATTTCACCCCAGAAAATTATCTATCCTTTGCCGGAAACTATTTAACTTGGCCAGCCACTGCACGGACACCATAGTTAGGGGATTACTATTTTGGCAATTGAATTTCAAACCAGAAAATTATCTATCCTTTGCCGGACACTATTAAACTTGGCCAGCCACAGCTGAAACCACTGAATTATGGTATTGCTATTTTGGCAATTGAATTTCACCCCAGAACAAAATATATCCTTTGCCGGACACTATTAAACTTGGCCAGCCACAGCTGAAACCATTGATTTACGGTATTGCTATTTTGGCAATTGAATTTACCCCAGAACAAAATATATCCTTTGCCGGACACTATTAAACTTGGCCAGCCACAGCTGAAACCACTGATTAACCACTGGCAATTGATTTTCACCCCAGAAAATTATCTATCCTTTGCCGGACACTATTAAACTTGGCCAGCCACTGCTGGGACACCAGATTTACGATATTGCTATTTTGGCAATTGAATTTCACCCCAGTACAAAATATATCCTTTGCCGGACACTATTAAACTTGACCAGCCACAGCTGAAACCACTGATTTATGGGATTGCTATTTTGGCAATTGAATTTCACCCCAGAAAAAAATATATCCTTTGCCGGACACTATTAAACTTGGCCAGCCACGGCTTGGACACCAGATTTAGGGGATTCCTATTCTGGCAATTTAATTTCACCCCTGAAAATGATCTATCCTTTGCCGGACACTATTAAACTTGGCCAGCCACGGCTTGGACACCAGATTTAGGGGATTGCTATTTTGGCAATTAAATTTCACCCCAGAAAATTATCTATCCTTTGCCGCAGCTTGCAGTATTTTGGTGTCCGTCTGAAGAGGCGGAGCCTAACGGATCTGTTTTTAATTACAATGTAATTCAATGGGGACGGATCCGTTTTTAATGACACAATATGGTGCATTTGAAAACGGATCCGTTCTGAACAGATACAAACGTTTGCATTATAGGTGCGGATCCGTCTGTGCAAATAAACAGACGGATCCGCACCAACGCAAGTGTGAAAGTACCCTTAAATAGAGGCTGGGTCACATGCTGCACTTGGCCAATCACAGCCATGCCATTAGTAGGCATTGCTGTGATGGCTTCTTAGGGCAAGAAGCAAAACGCTAGCTGATTTGCTGCCGTGCAGCCCTTCAGAAAGCGGGAAGAAATCGCCGAACAATGAACCCGAACCCGAACTTTTTTGAAAATGTTTTGGTCCGGGTCCGTGTCCCGAACACCCCTAAATTCGGTATGAACCCGAACTATACAGTTCGTTTTCGCTCAACTCTAGTAGTAATATATCTCTTTTAGTAATCCCAATTAGTGTAGCAAGGTGTAATAGAATAGCTCCTATTACCCAGGCTTTACACTCCCCTATTGGTCCCTGCTCTCTCCCTACAGTGTGGATAATGCCTCCCTATCTGTTCCGTACACTAGTCTTTCCTCATCACTGTCCCTAGTGCCTGCAATGTCTCTCCCTGCACTAAGTTCACTGTAAAATGGCAGAGACCGGGAATGAGGAGGCTCTTTATAGTGCTCTGACATCAAAGGACTTGCTATCTGCTGACTGGCTGTCTGCATGGCATTATGGAATCTCCCTCATTTCCAGGCTTCTTACTTTTACTTTGTAACATGTGCAGCAGTCATTTAAAAAAAAATGTGATTCGTTACCACTAGAGTTGAGCGAACCTGAACTGTATAGTTCAGGTTTGGAGTGTACATTTTTTAAAAAGTTCGGGTTTGGGACTGTTGTTCAGCGATTTCTTCACGCTTTCTGAAGGGCTGCACAGCAGCCAATCAGCAAGCGTTTTACTTCTTGCCCTAAGAAGCCATCACAGCCATGCCTACTAAAGCATGACTGTGATTGGCTGAGTGCAGCATGTGACCCAGCCTCTTCATAAGCTGGAGTCACGTACTGCCGCACGTCACTCTGCTGAATTGGGCATATGGAGAGGGTGCTGCTGCTGCGATCAGGGACAGAATAGGGCAGAAATCAGAAGAACCTGTGCTACTTTAATCCACAAGATACAGCAAATAGAGAAGGAGGGGGCTTCAGCAATCCAACATTTCTGTACCCATCTGTTACTGAGGTGGTGCTTGGCTGCCATTTTAGCAACTGCAGTATACTGCATGTGTGCCAGCCAGCCAGGGACATCATCATAATGATATTTTGTAGCTCAGCAAAGGAATTTTTTTTTTTCTTTCTGGCTGCTCAAGTCCCCTATATTGCCTTTTGTATGTTTAAGGGGTGACATAGTCCATTTGTCTAGTCTGGGATCTGTGGTGCCACAAAGCACTTGTGTATACAATGCACTAACCATGTATTCCATTTCAGCTATCAAATAGTGCATCAGTGTATTTTAGTTAAAAAAAAAGTTGTCATCCTGATCTACCAAACCTTCTTTACACCGCCAAAATATATATTTGACATTTCTGCGGTAAAAAAAGAGAATCTTTGTAATTTTGGGGGAAAAACCGCATTCCTTGTCCAAAAAACAGTTCTGCATACACTGTCCAACAACATATTTTATATTTCTGCAGCAAAATAGTGCTTCTTTGTTTTTTATAGAAAAAAAACTTTATTCAAGGTCCACCAAACAGTCTAAAATACCCATTAAAACCACCTATTTTACATTGCTGCTGTGAAATACAGCATAAGTGTATTTTTTTAACAAAAAAGTGGAAATCCTGATCCACAAAGCATTTTGAAATACACTGCCTAAATTCCGATTTCACATTACAGCTGAGAAATAGTGCATTATTCTTTTTTGTGGGAAAAAAGCACCGATGGATCAGTCTGGGATCTTGTTAAAATTGTTATTTTTAATTATTAATGTGTCTACGTGTTTTGCGGGCACAGAACGCCCCTTTCATCAGGAATATACAATAGCATGACAAACTGTGACAGTACATGTGTTTAAAACAACCATTTGGCGCGTTCGTGGCAGTGGAGGGTCCGTGTGGGGGCCGGGTCTGGTGAGTGGCAGGGGCTGTCTTGTTCTATTCCCTAATTTCTAATAAATGCTCTTAATACAATATAGAAACAAGTTACATACATATACATTTATTTAGCCTAAAGCTGTATCCCTTTATTATTCTGTATAGGGCGCTCAGTTCGGGGCTGCCCTTATCTTTCCTATGTCGTGTTTTCTTCAGCGCAGCTACGCTCTCTTTCTCTACATCGCTCCGGCTGCAGCTGACAGCACAGAGCGGCTGTATGCGGTCCGGTCTGCTCCTGTGATCGGGGTGTCGGGGAGATAGTGCTTGGAGGTAGGGAGGGTTTGCCGATCCATTGGGCGATCGGTATGTGAGAGAGGGAGGAGGATGCAAGCTTTGTGCAATTAAAAGATGACACTGGGATCCTCTCGTTTACGGTTAGGGTAGTTATTCTGCGGTTAGGGTAATTATTCAGAGTAATTATTGGTGGTATATGAAATAGGTATCTCTGTGCTATATAAAAAATAAAAATACAAAAATACAAAAATGCATATATACACTAGTGATGAGCGGGAGGTGCCATATTCGATTTCGCGATATTTCGCGAATATTCGATTGAATATTCGTCATATATTCGTCAAAATCGAATATTCGTGATTATTTTATATATTGCGAATTTTACGCGAATTTATATTCGCGTCGCGAATGAAACTTAGATCTGAGTTCTTAATGGTTAACTTGTATTGCTAGAATTGACAAAGATAACGAATATCACACGAATATAGCACTATATTCTCAATCTTCGTTATATTCTAGCAATACAACCATTAGGAACTTAGCTCTAAGATCAATTCGCAATGCGAGTATATGTTCGCCTCGCGAATGAAACTTAGAGCTGACCGAGTTCCTAATGGTTGTATTGCTGGAATATAACGAAGATTGAGAATATAGTGCTATATTCGTGAATTCGAGATATTCTCAACCTTCATTCTATTCTAGCAATACATACAACCATTAGGAACCCAGCTCTAAGTTTCATTCGCAATGCGATTAATATAACCTGTATTAATCGCATTGCGATTACAACTTAGATCTGAGTTCCTAATGGTTGTATTGCTAGAATATAACGAAGATTGAGAATATAGCGCTATATTACGTGAATTCGAGATATTCTCAATCTTCGTTCTATTCTAGCAATACATCCATTAGGAACTCAGCTCTAAGATCAATTCGCAATGCGAGTATATGTTCAGCCTCGCGAATGAAACTTAGAGCTGACCGAGTTCCTAATGGTTGTATTGCTGGAATATAACGAAGACTGAGAATATAGTGCTATATTCGTGAATTCGAGATATTCTCAATCTTCGTTCTATTCCAGCAATACAACCATTAGGAACTCAGCTCTAAGTTTTATTCGCGAGGCGAACATATACTCGCATTGCGAATTGATCTTAGAGCTAAGTTCCTAATGGATGTATTGCTAGAATAGAACGAAGATTGAGAATATCTCGAATTCACGAATATAGCACTATATTCTCAATCTTCGTTATATTCTAGCAATACCACTATTAGGAACTCAGCTAGCTCTAAGTTTCATTCGCGAGGCGAACATATACTCGCGTTGCGAGTGATCTTAGAGCTAAGTTCCTAATGGTTGTATTGCTAGAATAGAATGAATATTGCAATGCGAATAATTCAGGTTATATTAATCGCATTGCGATTACAACTTAGTCAAATTTGTGAGATCGTGATTCTCACATCCGACAGTACATTTTAGCATGGAGGCGTTCCCATGCACATGGGAAGTCAGCAGAAGCGGCAACGGGCAATGACTGAAGCGGGCAGGGAGCCAGGAATCCTCCGGACAGGTAAGAACAGCTTTTGGGAAGTGGGAACTGGGAAGACAACCAGAGAGCAACAAGAATTAACAACTGAAAAAAAAACAACAAAAAAAAAAAAACGAATATTCGAAATTGCGAATATATAGCGATATATTCGCAATATTCGCGAATTCTCGAAGTTGCGATATTCACGATAAAAATTCGAAATTCGAATATTCGCGCTCAACACTAATATACACACACAAAGGGTAATCATTGTAAGGGAGGGGGGGATGAGGGTACATTGCTGCATCCCATGTTTAATTCCTGGTGTCCAACCCCATATTTTTGGATACTACTATACGGCATGATGTGATAAAAACCATAAATAAAATTAATAAACAATATTAAATATTAAAATGGACCCTGAAATGAAATAAAATGGAATAGCATAAGGTGAAACATATATAGAAGCCTGATTGAGCAGGGGAGCATATAATAGGAAGGTGTGCATGTGTAACACGCTGTCTTCTGTGTTGAGTACAGAATCAGTGGCGTACATACAGGGGTCGCAGGGGTCACAGTTGCGACCGGGCCCGGCACTCCAGGGGGCCCGACCGCCTGTGGACCCACCCCCCAGGCCAGCAGGCTACCCTAAATTATGTTGTACTCACATGTAATGGAGCGCTCTGATGGGGCCCAGCACAAAGTACAGAGCGCTCCATTACATGTACAATGTGGAGGGAGGGGGGGGGGGTGCGCGCACTCACTCACACACCCGGCTGGTCGGCATTTCTTTTCAGTAGTGAAGCAGGGAAACCTCTCTCATCCCTGCTTCACTGCTCTTTACAGCTCAGGAGCTCCCCCTGCTGGCCCCAAATCGCGCTGCTGGCTGTGAGAGGAGATCTGAAGACCCGGGAATCTGCCTTCAGCACAGCCAGCACCGAGATGAGTGAGGGAGCCGGTCATCAGGGAAGAAGGTAAGTATTTTTTTTTTTTTCTAAGGCTGCAGACTGGGGGCAAAGGGCAAGAGGGGGGGGCATAACTAATTTGAGGGGGCACCTAATCAGGCATTACTGTGAGGGCATATATGAAGGCATAACAATGAGGATTGAGGGGGCACAAATGAAAGCATAACTACTGTGAGGGGGCACATATGTGGGCATATCTAATTTGAGGGACACATAATATGGCATAACTACTGTGAGGGGGCACATATCTGGGCATAAATATTTTGAAGGGGCACATAATCTGGCATAACCACTCTGAGGGGGCACATATCTGGGCATATCTACTTTGAGGGGGCACATAACTAGGCATAAATACTGTGAAGAGGCACATATTCTGGTCATTACTACTGTGAGGGGGCACATATTTGGCATTACTACTGTGAGGGGGCACATATCTGGGCATATTACTGTGAGGGGACACATAATCTGGCATTACTACTGTGAGGGGGCACATATTTGGCATTACTACTGTGAGGGGGCACATATTCTGGGCATTACTACTGTGAGGGGGCACATATCTGGGCAAATTACTGTGAGGAGACACATAATATGGCATTACTACAGTGAGGGGACACATAACTGGGCATAACTACTGTGAGGGGGCACATATCTGAGTATACCTACTGTTACAGGAACAAAGGTGGGCATTAGTACTGTGAGGGGCCTCAAGGTGGGCATTAGTACTGTGTGGTAGCACTAGATTACCCTGCTATATATTGGCATGGCTCAGTCTTAAAGGCCAGCACAGCGCCCCCTGCTGAGGATTTCACAGGGTCAGTCGCCATCCCTTCCTTATGTAATTATTCTTTTTTTCTCACCACAGGGACCTTGTTATGGATCCAGCGGACATCACGCCGACACCAGCGACACTCTGGATGAGGTAGGACCAGATTTTATTAGTTAGGACTGGGTGACTGTAGCCGTGCATTGGGGTTAGGGCTCTTTAACATCCTGTATGGGTAATCTGCTGTGTGAATGAGTGCCAAGCCCCGCTCCGAACAGCAGAGAACAGAGCACTAACAGGATTGATAATGCTCTGTGCCTCTCTGTGATCTTTTTACTACAAAATCACAGTGAGATAAAGTTGTCACCGTGATTTTGTAGTTAAAAGATCACAGAGAGGCACAGAGCATTATCAATCCTGTTAGTGCTCTGTTCTCTGCTGTCTGGAGCGGGGCTTGGCACTCATTCACGCAGCGGATTAGCCGCACGGAAATGGCAAGTGATAGGTTACATTTTTGTAATATACTTTATTTAGCCAAAATAATTTTAGTAGTAAACTGAGGCTGAAATGGCCATTAGCAGCGCTCTCAGAAATGAGGGGGGGCGACAGGGAGGGGGCCCATGGATCAGTTTCGCACCGGGGCCCCATGGATTGTGTGTACGCCACTGTACAGAAGTACACAGAATATAATGTATATCAATATACAAGGCGTATATTATGTGTCTTGATGTAGTTATAGGAATATACCTATGGGCATAGGTGTGTCTGTATGGGCATCCGCTTACATATATATAAGGAGATTCACATCCATTTGTAGGAAAAAATTGCATACAGGATTCCACGAATAGTATACCCATATATATAAATGAATCTTTTTTTGAGGCTTTTTTTGAAGCCTTGTTGTACTTTTAAAGTTGTAGGGACAATAGTTTAGTCCAGACTAAAATATATTGAAGTGTTCTTCTAAAAGTGTGGGGGGCAACATTACTATAGTACATTATATTGCAAGTGGACTGCTTTTCCTGACACCTTGAATCATAGGTGCCCATATCTAATATCAACATTTGCACTAACCATACTCGTGTAAACGTATCCACATGCATACGAACAGGCATGTATATACAACCACACACATCCACATATATGTATATATATGCACACACCCCTGCACACAAATATCCATGTCTACTGTACATATGTGCAAGTGTATACACATGCGGATACTCCCATACAGGTTGCATGTGATGGAGGGTGAATGTGTCCATGCTCTCTCCATGCACAGAAACCCTACGTGGATCATAGTCAAAACTTATCTAGAAAGACTGATGTATAACACAATATGATAAATGGTGGTCCCAGCTGGTCATATGATGGTCTCATTCATCTCATTTAGACCTCTCGGGTTGAGTGTGTCCAACTGGTACATCCAGTAGAATTCCTGTTTCGGAAATTTTTGTAAGATCATCACTCATGGTCAAACATCCTTCAGTTCCAATCACAATGGGACCACCTTTAAAATAACATACCACCTAACCTGTCATTCAACTTATGCCATATACCTAATTGAGTGCGAATGCGTCCTCCAGTATGTTGGTCGCACCATACAGGCACTCCATTGCCGGGGCGAACCAACATAGATTGTCAGGCATTTTCATAACTATATGTGATATCTGATGATAATATGGTCAAAATGGACGTTCATTGCCTTTAAGAGATAGACTGAACCAGAGTGGTAAAAATGACCCCTCATCCTCCTCCTCCTCCTCCTCCTCCTGGGCCACCTCCTATTCCATCATCGCCCTAAACGTTTTCTCATGGAGACATAGAAGTGGGATTGTAACGCTGATAACGGTGTCATCGCCACTGGCCATGTTGGTGGAGTACACGAAACAGCGCAACAGGGCACACAGGTCTCGCATGGAGGCCCAATCATTGGTTGTGAAGTAGTGCTGTTCCGCAGTGCGACTGACGCGTGCGTGCTGCAGCTGAAACTCCACTATGGCCTGCTGCTGCTCGCACAGTCTCTCCAGCATGTGCAAGGTGAAGTTCCACCTGGTGGGCGGTGAGCGAGAAGGCCGAAGTTACGCTGTAGTGCAGACAGGCGAGCAGCGGCAGGATGTGAACGCCGGAAGCGCGCACAGAAGGCCCGCACTTTATGGAGCAGCTCTGACATGTCGGGGTAGTTGTGAATGAACTTCTGCACCACCAAATTCAGCACATGCGCCAGGCAAGGGATGTGCGTCAAACCGGCTAGTCCCAGAGCTGCAACAAGATTTCGCCCATTATCGCACACCACCAGGCCGGGCTTGAGGCCCGCCGGCAGAAACCACTCTTAGGACTGTTGTTCAAAACCCCGCCACAACTCATGTGCGGTGTGAGGCCTGTCCCCCAAACATATGAGTTTCAGAATGGCCTGCTGACGTTTACCACAGGCTGTGTTGAAGTTGGTGGTGAAGGTGTGTGGCTGACTGTATGAGCTGGTGGAAGCAGAGGAGGAGGAAGCTGAGTAGGAGGCTACAGGAGGCAAAAAATGATGCCCTGCGATCCTTGGCGGCGGAAGGACGTGCGCCAAGGAACTCTCTGCCTGGGGCCCAGCCGCCACTACATTTACCCAGTGTGCAGTTAGGGAGAGATAGCGTCCCTGGCCGTGCTTACTGGTCCACGTATCTGTGGTTAGGTGGACCTTGCCACAGATGGCGTTGCGTAGTGCACACTTGATTTTATCGGATACTTGGTTGTGCAGGGAAGGCACGGCTGTCTTGGAAAAGTAGTGGCGGCTGGGAACAACATACTGTGGGACAGCCATGGACATCAGCTATTTGAAGCTGTCTGTGTCCACCAGCCTGAATGACAGCCAGTCAAAGGCCAGTAGTTTAGAAATGCTGGAATTCAGGCCCAAGGCTCGAGGGTGGCTAGGTGGGAATTTACGCTTTCTCTCCAAGGTTTGTGAGATGGAGAGCTGAACGCTGCCGTGTGACATGGTGGAGATGCTTGGTGACGCAGGTGGTGATGTCGGTGGCACATCCTCTGTCAGGTGCCAACGTTCCTCCCGAGGCGGAGGAAGAGGCCGAGGCAGCAGCAGAAGAGGGAGCAGGGGGAGCCTGAGTGAGTTCATTGTTTTTAAGGTGTTTACTCCACTGCAGTTCATGCTTTGCATGTAGATGCCTGGTCATGCAGGTTGTGCTAAGGTTCAGAACGTTAATGCCTCGCCTCAGGCTCTGATGGCACAGCGTGCAAACCACTCGGGTCTTGTCGTCAGCACATTGTTTAAAGAAGTGCCATGCCAGGGAACCCCTTGAAGCTGCGTTTGGGGTTCTCGGTCCCTGGTGGCGGTGGCAAGTAGCAGGCAAACTCTCTTGGCGGTGGCTGGTCTTCTTTTGCCCCCTGCTCCCTCTTTTGCTACGCTGTTGGCTCGGTCTCACCACTGCCTCTTCCTCTGAACTTATGAAAGTAAGTGGCACGACCTTCATTCCATGTGGGGTCTAGGACCTCATCGTCCCATGCATCGTCTTCCACACAGTCTTCCTCCCTGACCTCCTGTTCGGTCTGGACACTGCAGAAAGACGCAGCAGTTGGCACCTGTGTTTCGTCATCATCAGAGACGTGCGGACTCCGATGAGGTGGTATTCCCAAGTCCTCATCATCAGGAAACATCAGTGGTTGTGCATCAGTGCATTCTATGTCTTCCACCACTGGGGAAGGGCTAGGTGGATTCTCTTGGGAAACCCCGCCAGCAGAGTCTTCAAACAGCATAAGAGACTGCTGCATAACTTGAGGCTCAGACAGTTTCCCTGATATGCATGGGGGTGATGTGACAGACTGATGGGCTTGGTTTTCAGGCATCACCTGTGCACTTTCTGCAGAAGACTGGGTGGGAGATAATGTTGTGAATGTGCTGGATCCACTGTCGGCCACCAAATTGACTAGCGCCTGTACCTGCTCAGGCCTTACCATCCTTAGAACGGCATTGGACCACACCAAATATCCCCGTAAATTCTGGCGGGTACTGGAACCTGAGGTAGTTGGTTCACTAGGATGTGTGGCTGTGGCAGAATGGCCATGTCCTCTCCCAGAACAAGAAGGTACACTAACACCACCACGACCGCTTACCTTACTAGATGTTTTCCTCATTGTTACCGTTCACCAAGCACCACAATAAGAAAAAAAATATTTGGCCCAATGTATTGTTTCAAATTCAGGCCTTTTTTTACAGACACCTACCACTATCTGACTATTTATTTATGTACCCCATTCAGCCACAGCTGAAACCACAGATTTATGGTATTGCTATTTTGGCAATTGAATTTCACCCCAGAACAAAATATATGTTTTTGCGGGCACTATGGAACTTGGCCAGCCACAGCTGAAACCACTGATTTGTGGTATTGCTATTTTGACAATTGAATTTCACCCCAGAACAAAATATATGTTTTTGTTGACACTATGAAACTTGGCCAGCCACAGCTGAAAGCACTGATTTATGGTATTGCTATTTTGGCAATTGAATTTCACCCCAGAACAAAATATACCCTGTTACGGACAGATTTAAACTAGGCCTGCCACAGCTGGAACACCAGATTCAGGGTATTGCTATTTTGGCAATTGAAATTCACCCCAGAACAAAATATATAATTTGCAGGACACGATGAAACTTGGCCCGACACAGCTGAAACCACTGATTTATGGTATTGCTATTTTGGCAATTGAATTTCACCCCAGAACAAAATATATGTTTTTGCGGACACTATGAAACTTGGCCAGCCACAGCTGAAACCACTGATTTATGGTATTGCTATTTTGGCAATTGAATTTCACCCCAGAACAAAATATATAATTTGCAGGACACTATGAAACTTGGCCAGGAACAGCTGAAACCACTCATTTATGGTATTGCTATTTTGGCAATTGAATTTCACCCCAGAACAAAATATATAATTTGCAGGACACTATGAAACTTGGCCAGCCACAGCTGAAACCACTGATTAATAGGATTGCTATTTTGGCAATTGAATTTCACCCCAAAACAAAATATGCCCTGTTACGGACAGATTTAAACTAGGCCTGCAACAGCTGGAACACCAGATTCAGGGTATTGCTATTTTGGCAAATGAATTTCACCCCAGACCCCAGAAAAAAATATACCCTTTGCAGGACACTATGAAACTTGGCCAGCCACAGCTGAGACCACTGATTTATGGTATTGCTTTTTTGGCTATTGAATTTCACCCCAGAACAAAATATATAATTTGCAGGACACTATGAAACTTGGCCAGCCACAGCTGAAACCACAGATTTATGGTATTGCTATTTTGGCAATTGAATTTCACCCCAGAACAAAATATATGTTTTTGTGGATACGATAAAACTTGTCGAGCCACAGCTGAAACCACTGATTTATGGTATTGCTATTTTGGCAATTGAATTTCACCCCAGAACAAAATATATGTCTTTGCGAGCACTATGGAACTTGGCCAGCCACAGCTGAAACCACTGATTTATGGTATTGCTATTTTGGCAATTGAATTTCACCCCAGAACAAAATATATGTTTTTGTTGGCACTATGGAACTTGGCCAGCCACAGCTGAAACCACTGATTTATGTTATTTCTATTTTGGCAATTGAATTTGACCACAGAACAAAATACAGCTTTGAAGGACACTATGGAACTTGGCCAGCCACAGCTGAAACCACTGATTTATGGTATTGCTATTTTGGCAATTGAATTTCACCTCAGAACAAAATATACACTTTGCAGGACACTATGAAACTTGGCCAGCCACAGCTTAAACCACTGATTTATGTTATTGCTTTTTTGGCTATTTAATTTCACCCCAGAACAAAATATATGTTTTTGCGGGCACGATGGAACTTGGCCAGCCACAGCTGAAACCACTGATTTGTGTTATTGCTATTTTGGCAATTGAATTTCACCCCAGAACAAAATATACCCTTTGCAGGACACTATGAAACTTGGCCAGCCACAGCTGAAACCACTGATTTATGGTATTGCTATTTTGGCAATTGAATTTCACCCCAGAACAAAATATACCCCTTGCAGTACCCTATGAAACTTGGCCAGCCACAGCTGAGACCACTGATTTATGGTATTGCTATTTTGGCAATTGAATTTTACCCCAGAACAAAATATATAATTCGCAGGACATTATGAAACTTGGCCAGCCACAGATGAGACCACTAATTTATGGTATAGCTTTTTGGCTATTTAATTTCACCCCAGAACAAAATATATGTTTTTGCGGGCACTATGGAACTTGGCCAGACACAGCTGAAACCACTGATTTATGGCATTGCTATTTTGGCAATTGAATTTCACCCTAGAACAAAATATATGTTTTTGCGGACACTATGAAACTTGGCCAGCCACAGGTGAAACCACTGATTTATGTTATTGCTATTTTGGCAATTGAATTTCACCCCAGAACAAAATATACCCTTTGCAGGACACTATGAAACTTGGTCAGCCACAGCTGAAACCACTGATTTATGGTATTGCTATTTTGGCAATTGAATTTCACCCCAGAACAAAATATACCCTGTTACGGACAGATTTAATCCAGGCCTGCCACAGCTGGAACACCAGATTCAGGGTATTGCTATTTTGGCAATTGAATTTGACACCCAGAACAAAATATTTGTTTTTTGCGATCAGTATGAAAATTGGCAAGCCTCAGCTGAAACCACTGATTTATGGTATTGCTATTTTGGCAGTTGAATTTAACACCAGAACAAAATATTTGTTTTTGCGATCACAATGAAACTTGGCCAGCCACAGCTGAAAACACTGATTTATGGTATTGCTATTTTGGCAATTGAATTTCACCCCAGAACAAAATATACCCTGTTACGGACAGATTTAATCTAGGCCTGCCACAGCTGGAACACCAGATTCAGGGTATTGCTATTTTGGCAATTGAATTTGACACCCAGAACAAAATATTTGTTTTTTGCGATCAATATGAAAATTGGCTAGCCACAGCTGAAACCACTGATTTATGGTATTGCTATTTTGGCAATTGAATTTCACCTCAGAACAAAATATACACTTTGCAGGACACTATGAAACTTGGCCAGCCACAGCTTAAACCACTGATTTATGTTATTGCTTTTTTGGCTATTTAATTTCACCCCAGAACAAAATATATGTTTTTGCGGGCACGATGGAACTTGGCCAGCCACAGCTGAAACCACTGATTTGTGTTATTGCTATTTTGGCAATTGAATTTCACCCCAGAACAAAATATACCCCTTGCAGTACACTATGAAACTTGGCCAGCCACAGCTGAGACCACTGATTTATGGTATTGCTATTTTGGCAATTGAATTTTACCCCAGAACAAAATATATAATTCGCAGGACATTATGAAACTTGGCCAGCCACAGATGAGACCACTAATTTATGGTATAGCTTTTTTGGCTATTTAATTTCACACCAGAACAAAATATATGTTTTTGCGGGCACTATGGAACTTGGCCAGCCACAGCTGAAACCACTGATTTATGGCATTGCTATTTTGGCAATTTAATTTCACCCTAGAACAAAATATATGTTTTTGCGGACACTATGAAACTTGGCCAGCCACAGGTGAAACCACTGATTTATGTTATTGCTATTTTGGCAATTGAATTTCACCCCAGAACAAAATATACCCTTTGCAGGACACTATGAAACTTGGTCAGCCACAGTTGAAACCACTGATTTATGGTATTGCTATTTTGGCAATTGAATTTCACCCCAGAACAAAATATACCCTGTTACGGACAGATTTAATCTAGGCCTGCCACAGCTGGAACACCAGTTTCAGGGTATTGCTATTTTGGCAATTGAATTTGACACCCAGAACAAAATATTTGTTTTTTCGATCACTATGAAAATTGGCCAGCCACAGCTGAAACCACTGATTTATGGTATTGCTATTTTGGCAATTGAATTTAACACCAGAACAAAATATTTGTTTTTGCGATCACTATGAAACTTGGCGAGCCACAGCTGAAACCACTGATTTATGGCATTGCTATTTTGGCAATTGAATTTCACCCCAGAACACAATATATGTTTTTGCGGACACTATGAAACTTGGCCAGCCACAGCTGAAACAACTGATTTATGGTATTGCTATTTTGGCAATTGAATTTCACCCGAGAACAAAATATTTAATTTGAAGGACACTATGAAACTTGGCCAGCCACAGCTAAAACCACTGATTTATGTTATTGCTATTTTGGCAATTGAATTTCACCCCAGAACAAAATATACCCTTAGCAGGACACTATGAAACTTGGCCAGCCGCAGTGGAAACCACTGATTTATGGTTTTGCTATTTTGTCAATTGAATTTCACCGCAGAACAAAATATATGTTTTTGAGGACACTATTAAACTTGTCCAACCACAGCTGAAACTACTGATTTATGGTATTGCTATTTTGGCAATTGAATTTCACCCCAGAACAAAATATATGTTTTTGCTGACACTTTGAAAATTGGCCAGCCACAGCTGAAACCACTGATTTATGGTATTGCTATTTTGGCAATTGAATTTTACCCCAGAACAAAATATACCCTGTTTCGGACAGATATTAACTAGGCCTGCAAAAGCTAGAACACCAGATTCAGGGTATTGCTATTTTGGTAGTTGAATTTCACCCCAGAACAAAATATACCCTTTGCAGGACACTATGAAACTTGGCCAGCCACAGCTGAGACCACTGATTTATGGTATTGCTTTTTTGGCTATTGAATTTCACACCAGAACAAAATATATGTTTTTGCGGACACTATGAAACTTGACCAGCCACAGCTGAAACTACTGATTTATGGTATTGCTATTTTGGCAATTGAATTTCACCACAGAACAAAATAAATGTTTTTGCGGACACAATGAAACTTGGCCAGCCACAGCTGAAACCACTGATTTATGGCATTGCTATTTTGGCAATTGAATTTCACCCCAGAACAAAATATATGTTTTTGCGGGCATTATGAAACTTGGCCAGCCACAGCTGAAACCACTGATTTATGGTATTGCTATTTTGGCAATTGAATTTCACCCCAGAACAAAATATATGTTTTTGTTGACACTATGAAACTTGGCCAGCCACAGCTGAAAGCACTGATTTATGGTATTGCTATTTTGGCAATTGAATTTCACCACAGAACAAAATATACCCTGTTACGGACAGATTTAAACTAGGCCTGCCACAGCTGGAACACCAGATTCAGGGTATTGCTATTTTGGCAATTGAATTTCACCCCAGAACAAAATATATAATTTGCAGGACACTATGAAACTTGGCCCGACACAGCTGAAACCACTGATTTATGGTATTGCTATTTTGGCAATTGAATTTCACCCCAGAACAAAATATACCCTGTTACGGACAAATTTAAACTAGGCCTGCAACAGCTGGAACACGAGATTCAGGGTATTGCTATTTTGGCAATTGAATTTCACCCCAGACCCCAGAACAAAATATATAATTTGCAGGACACTATGAAACTTGGCCAGCCACAGCTGAAACCACTGATTTATGGTATTGCTATTTTGGCAATTGAATTTCACCCCAGAACAAAATATATGTTTTTGTGGATACGATAAAACTTGTCGAGCCACAGCTGAAACCACTGATTTATGGTATTGCTATTTTGGCAATTGAATTTCACCCCAGAACAAAATATACCCTGTTACGGACAAATTTAAACTAGGCCTGCAACAGCTGGAACACCAGATTCAGGGTATTGCTATTTTGGCAAATGAATTTCACCCCAGACCCCAGAACAAAATATACCCTTTGCAGGACACTATGAAACTTGGCCAGCCACAGCCGAAAGCACTGATTTATGGTATTGCTATTTTGGCAATTGAATTTCACCCCAGAACAAAATATACCCTGTTACGGACAGATTTAAACTAGGCCTGCCACAGCTGGAACACCAGATTCAGGGTATTGCTATTTTGGCAATTGAAATTCACCCCAGAACAAAATATATAATTTGCAGGACACGATGAAACTTGGCCCGACACAGCTGAAACCACTGATTTATGGTATTGCTATTTTGGCAATTGAATTTCACCCCAGAACAAAATATATGTTTTTGCGGACACTATGAAACTTGGCCAGCCACAGCTGAAACCACTGATTTATGGTATTGCTATTTTGGCAATTGAATTTCACCCCAGAACAAAATATATAATTTGCAGGACACTATGAAACTTGGCCAGGAACAGCTGAAACCACTCATTTATGGTATTGCTATTTTGGCAATTGAATTTCACCCCAGAACAAAATATATGTTTTTGCGGACACTATAAAACTTGGCCAGCCACAGCTGAAACCACTGATTAATAGGATTGCTATTTTGGCAATTGAATTTCACCCCAAAACAAAATATGCCCTGTTACGGACAGATTTAAACTAGGCCTGCAACAGCTGGAACACCAGATTCAGGGTATTGCTATTTTGGCAAATGAATTTCACCCCAGACCCCAGAAAAAAATATACCCTTTGCAGGACACTATAAAACTTGGCCAGCCACAGCTGAGACCACTGATTTATGGTATTGCTTTTTTGGCTATTGAATTTCACCCCAGAACAAAATATATAATTTGCAGGACACTATGAAACTTGGCCAGCCACAGCTGAAACCACAGATTTATGGTATTGCTATTTTGGCAATTGAATTTCACCCTAGAACAAAATATATGTTTTTGTGGATACGATAAAACTTGTCGAGCCACAGCTGAAACCACTGATTTATGGTATTGCTATTTTGGCAATTGAATTTCACCCCAGAACAAAATATATGTCTTTGCGAGCACTATGGAACTTGGCCAGCCACAGCTGAAACCACTGATTTATGGTATTGCTATTTTGGCAATTGAATTTCACCCCAGAACAAAATATGTGTTTTTGTTGGCACTATGGAACTTGGCCAGCCACAGCTGAAACCACTGATTTATGTTATTTCTATTTTGGCAATTGAATTTCACCACAGAACAAAATACAGCTTTGAAGGACACTATGGAACTTGGCCAGCCACAGCTGAAACCACTGATTTATGGTATTGCTATTTTGGCAATTAAATTTCACCTCAGAACAAAATATACACTTTGCAGGACACTATGAAACTTGGCCAGCCACAGCTTAAACCACTGATTTATGTTATTGCTTTTTTGGCTATTTAATTTCACCCCAGAACAAAATATATGTTTTTGCGGGCACGATGGAACTTGGCCAGCCACAGCTGAAACCACTGATTTGTGTTATTGCTATTTTGGCAATTGAATTTCACCCCAGAACAAAATATACCCTTTGCAGGACACTATGAAACTTGGCCAGCCACAGCTGAAACCACTGATTTATGGTATTGCTATTTTGGCAATTGAATTTCACCCCAGAACAAAATATACCCCTTGCAGTACACTATGAAACTTGGCCAGCCACAGCTGAGACCACTGATTTATGGTATTGCTATTTTGGCAATTGAATTTTACCCCAGAACAAAATATATAATTCGCAGGACATTATGAAACTTGGCCAGCCACAGATGAGACCACTAATTTATGGTATAGCTTTTTTGGCTATTTAATTTCACCCCAGAACAAAATATATGTTTTTGCGGGCACTATGGAACTTGGCCAGACACAGCTGAAACCACTGATTTATGGCATTGCTATTTTGGCAATTGAATTTCACCCTAGAACAAAATATATGTTTTTGCGGACACTATGAAACTTGGCCAGCCACAGGTGAAACCACTGATTTATGTTATTGCTATTTTGGCAATTGAATTTCACCCCAGAACAAAATATACCCTTTGCAGGACACTATGAAACTTGGTCAGCCACAGCTGAAACCACTGATTTATGGTATTGCTATTTTGGCAATTGAATTTAACACCAGAACAAAATATTTGTTTTTGCGATCACTATGAAACTTGGCGAGCCACAGCTGAAACCACTGATTTATGGCATTGCTATTTTGGCAATTGAATTTCACCCCAGAACACAATATATGTTTTTGCGGACACTATGAAACTTGGCCAGCCACAGCTGAAACAACTGATTTATGTTATTGCTATTTTGGCAATTGAATTTCACCCGAGAACAAAATATTAAATTTGAAGGACACTATGAAACTTGGCCAGCCACAGCTAAAACCACTGATTTATGTTATTGCTATTTTGGCAATTGAATTTCACCCCAGAACAAAATATACCCTTAGCAGGACACTATGAAACTTGGCCAGCCGCAGTGGAAACCACTGATTTATGGTTTTGCTATTTTGTCAATTGAATTTCACCGCAGAACAAAATATATGTTTTTGAGGACACTATTAAACTTGTCCAACCACAGCTGAAACTACTGATTTATGGTATTGCTATTTTGGCAATTGAATTTCACCCCAGAACAAAATATATGTTTTTGCTGACACTTTGAAAATTGGCCAGCCACAGCTGAAACCACTGATTTATGGTATTGCTATTTTGGCAATTGAATTTTACCCCAGAACAAAATATACCCTGTTTCGGACAGATTTTAACTAGGCCTGCAAAAGCTAGAACACCAGATTCAGGGTATTGCTATTTTGGTAGTTGAATTTCACCCCAGAACAAAATATACCCTTTGCAGGACACTATGAAACTTGGCCAGCCACAGCTGAGACCACTGATTTATGGTACTGCTTTTTTGGCTATTGAATTTCACACCAGAACAAAATATATGTTTTTGCGGACACTATGAAAATTGGCCAGCCACAGCTGAAACTACTGATTTATGGTATTGCTATTTTGGCAATTGAATTTCACCACAGAACAAAATAAATGTTTTTGCGGACACAATGAAACTTGGCCAGCCACAGCTGAAACCACTGATTTATGGCATTGCTATTTTGGCAATTGAATTTCACCCCAGAACAAAATATATGTTTTTGCGGGCATTATGAAACTTGGCCAGCCACAGCTGAAACCACTGATTTATGGTATTGCTATTTTGGCAATTGAATTTCACCCCAGAACAAAATATATGTTTTTGTTGACACTATGAAACTTGGCCAGCCACAGCTGAAAGCACTGATTTATGGTATTGCTATTTTGGCAATTGAATTTCACCACAGAACAAAATATACCCTGTTACGGACAGATTTAAACTAGGCCTGCCACAGCTGGAACACCAGATTCAGGGTATTGCTATTTTGGCAATTGAATTTCACCCCAGAACAAAATATATAATTTGCAGGACACTATGAAACTTGGCCCGACACAGCTGAAACCACTGATTTATGGTATTGCTATTTTGGCAATTGAATTTCACCCCAGAACAAAATATACCCTGTTACGGACAAATTTAAACTAGGCCTGCAACAGCTGGAACACGAGATTCAGGGTATTGCTATTTTGGCAATTGAATTTCACCCCAGACCCCAGAACAAAATTTACCCTTTGCAGGACACTATGAAACTTGGCCAGCCACAGCTGAGACCACTGATTTATGGTATTGCTTTTTTGGCTATTGAATTTCACCCCAGAACAAAATATATAATTTGCAGGACACTATGAAACTTGGCCAGCCACAGCTGAAACCACAGATTTATGGTATTGCTATTTTGGCAATTGAATTTCACCCCAGAACAAAATATATGTTTTTGTTGACACTATGAAACTTGTCCAACCACAGCTGAAACTACTGATTTATGGTATTGCTATTTTGGCAATTGAATTTCACCCCAGAACAAAATATACCCTGTTACGGACAAATTTAAACTAGGCCTGCAACAGCTGGAACACCAGATTCAGGGTATTGCTATTTTGGCAAATGAATTTCACCCCAGACCCCAGAACAAAATATACCCTTTGCAGGACACTATGAAACTTGGCCAGCCACAGCTGAGACCACTGATTTATGGTATTGCTTTTTTGGCTATTGAATTTCACCCCAGAACAAAATATATAATTTGCAGGACACTATGAAACTTGGCCAGCCACAGCTGAAACCACTGATTTATGGTATTGCTATTTTGGCAATTGAATTTCACCCCAGAACAAAATATATGTCTTTGCGAGTACTATGGAACTTGGCCAGCCACAGCTGAAACCACTGATTTATGGTATTGCTATTTTGGCAATTGAATTTCACCCCAGAACAAAATATATGTTTTTGCTGGACACTATGAAACTTGGCCAGCCACAGCTGAAACCACTGATTTATGGTATTTGCTATTTTGGCAATTGAATTTCACCACAGAACAAAATATATGCTTTGAAGGACACTATGAAACTTGGCCAGCCACAGCTGAAACCACTGATTTATGGTATTGCTATTTTGGCAATTGAATTTCACCTCAGAACAAAATATACACTTTGCAGGACACTATGAAACTTGGCCAGCCACAGCTTAAACCACTGATTTATGTTATTGCTTTTTGGCTATTTAATTTCACCCCAGAACAAAATATATGTTTTTGTGGACACGATGGAACTTGGCCAGACACAGCTGAAACCACTGATTTGTGTTATTGCTATTTTGGCAATTGAATTTCACCCCAGAACAAAATATACCCTTTGCAGGACACTATGAAACTTGGCCAGCCACAGCTGAAACCACTGATTTATGGTATTGCTATTTTGGCAATTGAATTTCACCCCAGAACAAAATATACCCCTTGCAGTACACTATGAATCTTGGCCAGCCACAGCTGAGACCACTGATTTATGGTATTGCTATTTTGGCAATTGAATTTTACCCCAGAACAAAATATATAATTCGCAGGACATTATGAAACTTGGCCAGCCACAGATGAGACCACTAATTTATGGTATAGCTTTTTTGGCTATTTAATTTCACCCCAGAACAAAATATATCTTTTTGCGGGCATTATGGAACTTGGCCAGCCACAGCTGAAACCACTGATTTATGGCATTGCTATTTTGGCAATTGAATTTCACCCTAGAACAAAATATATGTTTTTGCGGACACTATGAAACTTGGCCAGCCACAGGTGAAACCACTGATTTATGTTATTGCTATTTTGGCAATTGAATTTCACCCCAGAACAAAATATACCCTTTGCAGGACACTATGAAACTTGGTCAGCCACAGCTGAAACCACTGATTTATGGTATTGCTATTTTGGCAATTGAATTTCACCCCAGAACAAAATATACCCTGTTACGGACAGATTTAATCTAGGCCTGCAATAGCTGGAACACCAGATTCAGGGTATTGCTATTTTGGCAATTGAATTTGACACCCAGAACAAAATATTTGTTTTTTGCGATCACTATGAAAATTGGCCAGCCACAGCTGAAACCACTGATTTATGGTATTGCTATTTTGGCAATTGAATTTAACACCAGAACAAAATATTTGTTTTTGCGATCACTATGAAACTTGGCCAGCCACAGCTGAAAACACTGATTTATGGTATTGCTATTTTGGCAATTGAATTTCACCCCAGAACAAAATATACCCTGTTACGGACAGATTTAATCTAGGCCTGCCACAGCTGGAACACCAGATTCAGGGTATTGCTATTTTGGCAATTGAATTTGACACCCAGAACAAAATATTTGTTTTTTGCGATCAATATGAAAATTGGCCAGCCACAGCTGAAACCACTGATTTATGGTATTGCTATTTTGGCAATTGAATTTCACCTCAGAACAAAATATACTCTTTGCAGGACACTATGAAACTTGGCCAGCCACAGCTTAAACCACTGATTTATGTTATTGCTTTTTTGGCTATTTAATTTCACCCTAGAACAAAATATATGTTTTTGCGGTTAAGATGGAACTTGGCCAGCCACAGCTGAAACCACTGATTTGTGTTATTGCTATTTTGGCAATTGAATTTCACCCCAGAACAAAATATACCCTTTGCAGGACACTATGAAACTTGGCCAGCCACAGCTGAAACCACTGATTTATGGTATTGCTATTTTGGCAATTGAATTTCACCCCAGAACAAAATATACCCCTTGCAGTACACTATGAAACTTGGCCAGCCACAGCTGAGACCACTGATTTATGGTATTGCTATTTTGGCAATTGAATTTTACCCCAGAACAAAATATATAATTCGCAGGACATTATGAAACTTGGCCAGCCACAGATGAGACCACTAATTTATGGTATAGCTTTTTTGGCTATTTAATTTCACACCAGAACAAAATATATGTTTTTGCGGGCACTATGGAACTTGGCCAGCCACAGCTGAAACCACTGATTTATGGCATTGCTATTTTGGCAATTGAATTTCACCCTAGAACAAAATATATGTTTTTGCGGACACTATGAAACTTGGCCAGCCACAGGTGAAACCACTGATTTATGTTATTGCTATTTTGGCAATTGAATTTCACCCCAGAACAAAATATACCCTTTGCAGGACACTATGAAACTTGGTCAGCCACAGCTGAAACCACTGATTTATGGTATTGCTATTTTGGCAATTGAATTTCACCCCAGAACAAAATATACCCTGTTACTGACAGATTTAATCTAGGCCTGCAATAGCTGGAACACCAGATTCAGTGTATTGCTATTTTGGCAATTGAATTTGACACCCAGAACAAAATATTTGTTTTTTGCGATCAATATGAAAATTGGCCAGCCACAGCTGAAACCACTGATTTATGGTATTGCTATTTTGGCAATTGAATTTCACCTCAGAACAAAATATACCCTTTGCAGTACACTATGAAACTTGGCCAGCCACAGCTGAGACCACTGATTTATGGTATTGCTATTTTGGCAATTGAATTTCACCCCAGAACAAAATATATGTTTTTGAGGGCACTATGGAACTTGGCCAGCCACAGCTGAAACCACTGATTTATGGTATTGCTATTTTGGCAATTGAATTTCACCCCAGAACAAAATATACCCTGTTACGGACAGATTTAATGTAGGCCTGCCACAGCTGGAACACCAGATTCAGGGTATTGCTATTTTGGCAATTGAATTTGACACCCAGAACAAAATATTTGTTTTTTGCGATCAATATGAAAATTGGCCAGCCACAGCTGAAACCACTGATTTATGGTATTGCTATTTTGGCAATTGAATTTCACCTCAGAACAAAATATTTGTTTTTGCGATCACTATGAAACTTGGCCAGCCACAGCTGATAACACTGATTTATGTTATTGCTTTTTTGGCTATTTAATTTCACCCCAGAACAAAATATATGTTTTTGCGGGCACGATGGAACTTGGCCAGCCACAGCTGAAACCACTGATTTGTGTTATTGCTATTTTGGCAATTGAATTTCACCACAGAACAAAATAAATGTTTTTGCGGACACTATGAAACTTGGCCAGCCACAGGTGAAACCACTGATTTATGTTATTGCTATTTTGGCAATTGAATTTCACCCCAGAACAAAATATACCCTTTGCAGGACCCTATGAAACTTGGTCAGCCACAGCTGAAACCACTGATTTATGGTATTGCTATTTTGGCAATTGAATTTCACCCCAGAACAAAATATACCCTGTTACGGACAGATTTAATCTAGGCCTGCCACAGCTGGAACACCAGATTCAGGGTATTGCTATTTTGGCAATTGAATTTGACACCCAGAACAAAATATTTGTTTTTTGCGATCACTATGAAAATTGGCCAGCCACAGCTGAAACCACTGATTTATGGTATTGCTATTTTGGCAATTGAATTTAACACCAGAACAAAATATTTGTTTTTGCGATCACTATGAAACTTGGCCAGCCACAGCTGAAAACACTGATTTATGGTATTGCTATTTTGGCAATTGAATTTCACCCCAGAACAAAATATACCCTGTTACGGACAGATTTAATCTAGGCCTGCCACAGCTGGAACACCAGATTCAGGGTATTGCTATTTTGGCAATTGAATTTGACACCCAGAACAAAATATTTGTTTTTTGCGATCAATATGAAAATTGGCCAGCCACAGCTGAAACCACTGATTTATGGTATTGCTATTTTGGCAATTGAATTTCACCTCAGAACAAAATATACACTTTGCAGGACACTATGAAACTTGGCCAGCCACAGCTTAAACCACTGATTTATGTTATTGCTTTTTTGGCTATTTAATTTCACCCTAGAACAAAATATATGTTTTTGCGGGCATGATGGAACTTGGCCAGCCACAGCTAAAACCACTGATTTGTGTTATTGCTATTTTGGCAATTGAATTTCACCCCAGAACAAAATATACCCTTTGCAGGACACTATGAAACTTGGCCAGCCACAGCTGAAACCACTGATTTATGGTATTGCTATTTTTTCAATTGAATTTCACCCCAGAACAAAATATACCCTTTGCAGGAAACTATAAAACTTGGCCAGCCACAGCTGAGACCACTGATTTATGGTATTGCTTTTTTGGCTATTTAATTTCACACCAGAACAAAATATATGTTTTTGCGGGCACTATGGAACTTGGCCAGCCACAGATGAGACCACTAATTTATGGTATAGCTTTTTTGGCTATTTAATTTCACACCAGAACAAAATATATGTTTTTGCGGGCACTATGGAACTTGGCCAGCCACAGCTGAAACCACTGATTTATGGCATTGCTATTTTGGCAATTGAATTTCACCCTAGAACAAAATATATGTTTTTGCGGACACTATGAAACTTGGCCAGCCACAGGTGAAACCACTGATTTATGTTATTGCTATTTTGGCAATTGAATTTCACCCCAGAACAAAATATACCCTTTGCAGGACACTATGAAACTTGGTCAGCCACAGCTGAAACCACTGATTTATGGTATTGCTATTTTGGCAATTGAATTTCACCCCAGAACAAAATATACCCTGTTACGGACAGATTTAATCTAGGCCTGCCACAGCTGGAACACCAGTTTCAGGGTATTGCTATTTTGGCAATTGAATTTGACACCCAGAACAAAATATTTGTTTTTTCGATCACTATGAAAATTGGCCAGCCACAGCTGAAACCACTGATTTATGGTATTGCTATTTTGGCAATTGAATTTAACACCAGAACAAAATATTTGTTTTTGCGATCACTATGAAACTTGGCCAGCCACAGCTGAAAACCAATGATTTATGGTATTGCTATTTTGGCAATTGAATTTCACCCCAGAACAAAATATACCCTGTTACGGACAGATTTAATCTAGGCCTGCCACAGCTGGAACACCAGATTCAGGGTATTGCTATTTTGGCAATTGAATTTGACACCCAGAACAAAATATTTGTTTTTGCGATCAATATGAAAATTGGCCAGCCACAGCTGAAACCACTGATTTATGGTATTGCTTTTTTGGCAATTGAATTTCACCTCAGAACAAAATATACACTTTGCAGGACACTATGAAACTTGGCCAGCCACAGCTTAAACCACTGATTTATGTTATTGCTTTTTTGGCTATTTAATTTCACCCTAGAACAAAATATATGTTTTTGCGGGCACGATGGAACTTGGCCAGCCACAGCTGAAACCACTGATTTGTGTTATTGCTATTTTGGCAATTGAATTTCACCCCAGAACAAAATATACCCTTTGCAGGACACTATGAAACTTGGCCAGCCACAGCTGAAACCACTGATTTATGGTAATGTTATTTTGGCAATTGAATTTCACCCCAGAACAAAATATACCCCTTGCAGTACACTATGAAACTTGGCCAGCCACAGCTGAGACCACTGATTTATGGTATTGCTATTTTGGCAATTGAATTTTACCCCAGAACAAAATGTATAATTCGCAGGACATTATGAAACTTGGCCAGCCACAGCTGAAACCACTGATTTATGGTATAGCTATTTTGGCTATTTAATTTCACACCAGAACAAAATATATGTTTTTGCGGACACTATGAAACTTGGCCAGCCACAGCTGAAACCACTGATTTATGGCATTGCTATTTTGGCAATTGAATTTCACCCCAGAACAAAATATATGCCTTTGCAGTGACACTATGAAACTTGGCCAGCCACAGCTGAAACCACTGATTTATGGTATTGCTATTTTGG
>CM065593.1:103975077-103990543 GCA_033119425.1 Bufotes viridis
AAAATAGCAATGACATAAATCAGTGGTTTTAGCTGTGGCTGGCCAAGTTTCATAGTGTCCTGCAAAGGGCATATTTTGTTCTGGGGTGAAATTCAATTGCCAAAATAGCAATACCATAAATCAGTGGTTTCAGCTGTGGCTGGCCAAGTTTCATAGTGTCCTGCAAAGGGTATATTTTGTTCTGGGGTGAAATTCAATTGTTAAAATAGCAATGACATAAATCAGTGGTTTTAGCTGTGGCTGGCCAAGTTTCATAGTGTCCTGCAAAGGGCATATTTTGTTCTGGGTTGAAATTTAATTGCTTTAATAGCAATGACATAAATCCGTGGTTTTAGCTGTGGCTGGCCAAGTTTCATCGTGTCCTGCAAAGGGCATATTTTGTTCTGGGGTGAAATTCAATTGCCAAAATAGCAATACCATAAATCAGTGGTTTCAGCTGTGGCTGGCCAAGTTTCATAGTGTCCTGCAAAGGGTATATTTTGTTCTGGGGTGAAATTCAATTGCCAAAATAGCAATACCATAAATCAGTGGTTTCAGCTGTGGCTGGCCAAGTTTCATCGTGTCCGCAAAAACATATATTTTGTTCTGGGGTGAAATTCAATTGCCAAAATAGCAATACCATAAATCAGTGGTTTCAGCTGTGGCTGGCCAAGTTTCATAGTGTCCTGCAAAGGGCATATTTTGTTCTGGGGTGAAATTCAATTGCTTTAATAGCAATGACATAAATCCGTGGTTTTAGCTGTGGCTGGCCAAGTTTCATAGTGTTCTGCAAAGGGTATATTTTGTTCTGGGGTGAAATTCAATTGCTTTAATAGCAATGACATAAATCCGTGGTTTTAGCTGTGGCTGGCCAAGTTTCATAGTGTTCTGCAAAGGGTATATTTTGTTCTGGGGTGAAATTCAATTGCCAAAATAGCAGTAACATAAATCAGTGGTTTCAGCTGTGGCTGGCCAAGTTTCATAGTGTCCTGCAAAGGGTATATTTTGTTCTGGGGTGAAATTCAATTGCCAAAATAGCAATACCATAAATCAGTGGTTTCAGCTGTGGCTGGCCAAGTTTCATCGTGTCCGCAAAAACATATATTTTGTTCTGGGGTGAAATTCAATTGCCAAAATAGCATTACCATAAATCTGTGGTTTCAGCTGTGGCTGGCCAAGTTTCATAGTGTCTTGCAAATTATATATTTTGTTCTGGTGTGAAATTCAATAGCCAAAAAAGCAATACCATAAATCAGTGGTCTCAGCTGTGGCTGGCCAAGTTTCATAGTGTCCTGCAAAGGGTATATTTTGTTCAGGGGTGAAATTCAATTGCCAAAATAGCAATACCCTGAATCTGGTGTTCTAGCTTTTGCAGGCCTAGTTTAAATCTGTCCGAAACAGGGTATATTTTGTTCTGGGGTGAAATTCAATTGCCAAAATAGCAATACCATAAATCAGTGGTTTCAGCTGTGCCTGGCCAATTTTCATAGTGTCAGCAAAAACATATATTTTGTTCTGGGGTGAAATTCAATTGCCAAAATAGCAATACCATAAATCAGTAGTTTGAGCTGTGGCTGGCTAAGTTTCATAGTGTACGCAAACACATATATTTTGTTCTGGGGTGAAATTAAATTGCTCAAATAGCAATACCATAAATCAGTGGTTTCCGCTGTGTCTGGCCAAGTTCCATAGTGTCCTGCAAAGGGTATATTTTGTTCTGTGGTGAAATTCAATTGCTAAAATAGCAATACCATAAATCAGTGGTTTTAGCTTTGGCTGGCCAAGTTTCATAGTGTCCTGCAAATTATATATTTTGTTCTGGGGTGAAATTTAATTGCCAAAATAGCAATACCATAAATCAGTGGTTTCAGCTGTGGCTGGCCAAGTTTCATAGTGTCCGCAAAAACACATATTTTGTTCTGGGGTGAAATTCAATTGCCAAAATAGCAATACCATAAATCAGTGGTTTCAGCTGTGGCTGGCCAAGTTTCATAGTGTCTTGCAAATTATATATTTTGTTCTGGTGTGAAATTCAATTGCCAAAATAGCAATACCATAAATCAGTGGTTTTAGCTTTGGCTGGCCAAGTTTCATAGTGTCCTGCAAAGGGTATATTTTGTTCTGGGGTGAAATTCAATTGCCAAAATAGCAATACCATAAATCAGTGGTTTCAGCTGTGGCTGGCCAAGTTTCATAGTGTCCTGCAAAGGGTATATTTTGTTCTGGGGTGAAATTCAATTGCCAAAATAGCAATACCATAAATCAGTGGTTTCAGCTGTGGCTGGCCAAGTTTCATAGTGTCCTGCAAAGGGTATATTTTGTTCTGGGGTGAAATTCAATTGCTAAAATAGCAATGACATAAATCAGTGGTTTTAGCTGTGGCTGGCCAAGTTTCATAGTGTCCTGCAAAGGGCATATTTTGTTCTGGGGTGAAATTCAATTGCCAAAATAGCAATACCATAAATCAGTGGTTTCAGCTGTGGCTGGCCAAGTTTCATAGTGTCCTGCAAAGGGTATATTTTGTTCTGGGGTGAAATTCAATTGCCAAAATAGCAATGACCATAAATCAGTGGTTTCAGCTGTGGCTGGCCAAGTTTCATAGTGTCCTGCAAAGGGTATATTTTGTTCTGGGGTGAAATTCAATTGCCAAAATAGCAATGACCATAAATCAGTGGTTTCAGCTGTGGCTGGCCAAGTTTCATAGTGTCCTGCAAAGGGTATATTTTGTTCTGGGGTGAAATTCAATTGCCAAAATAGCAATACCATAAATCAGTGGTTTCAGCTGTGGCTGGCCAAGTTTCATAGTGTCCTGCAAAGGGTATATTTTGTTCTGGGGTGAAATTCAATTGCCAAAATAGCAATACCATAAATCAGTGGTTTCAGCTGTGGCTGGCCAAGTTTCATAGTGTCCTGCAAAGGGTATATTTTGTTCTGGGGTGAAATTCAATTGCCAAAATAGCAATACCATAAATCAGTGGTTTCAGCTGTGGCTGGCCAAGTTTCATAGTGTCCTGCAAAGGGTATATTTTGTTCTGGGGTGAAATTCAATTGCCAAAATAGCAATACCATAAATCAGTGGTTTCAGCTGTGGCTGGCCAAGTTTCATAGTGTCCTGCAAAGGGTATATTTTGTTCTGGGGTGAAATTCAATTGCCAAAATAGCAATACCATAAATCAGTGGTTTCAGCTGTGGCTGGCCAAGTTTCATAGTGTCCTGCAAATGGTATATTTTGTTCTGGGGTGAAATTCAATTGCCAAAATAGCAATACCATAAATCAGTGGTTTCAGCTGTGGCTGGCCAAGTTTCATAGTGTCCTGCAAAGGGTATATTTTGTTCTGGGGTGAAATTCAATTGCCAAAATAGCAATACCATAAATCAGTGGTTTCAGCTGTGGCTGGCCAAGTTTCATAGTGTCCTGCAAAGGATATATTTTGTTCTGGGGTGAAATTCAATTGCCAAAATAGCAATACCATAAATCAGTGGTTTCAGCTGTGGCTGGCCAAGTTTCATAGTGTCCTGCAAAGGGTATATTTTGTTCTGGGGTGAAATTCAATTGCCAAAATAGCAATACCATAAATCAGTGGTTTCAGCTGTGGCTGGCCAAGTTTCATAGTGTCCTGCAAAGGGTATATTTTGTTCTGGGGTGAAATTCAATTGCCAAAATAGCAATACCATAAATCAGTGGTTTCAGCTGTGGCTGGCCAAGTTTCATAGTGTCCTGCAAAGGGTATATTTTGTTCTGGGGTGAAATTCAATTGCCAAAATAGCAATACCATAAATCAGTGGTTTCAGCTGTGGCTGGCCAAGTTTCATAGTGTCCTGCAAAGTATATATTTTGTTCTGGGGTGAAATTCAATTGCCAAAATAGCAATACCATAAATCAGTGGTTTCAGCTGTGGCTGGCCAAGTTTCATAGTGTTCTGCAAAGACATATATTTTGTTCTGGGGTGAAATTCAATTGCTCAAATAGCAATACCATAAAACAGTGGTTTCCGCTGTGGCTGGCCAAGTTTCATAGTGTCCTGCAAAGGGTATATTTTGTTCTGGGGTGAAATTCAATTGTTAAAATAGCAATGACATAAATCAGTGGTTTTAGCTGTGGCTGGCCAAGTTTCATAGTGTCCTGCAAAGGGCATATTTTGTTCTGGGGTGAAATTCAATTGCCAAAATAGCAATACCATAAATCAGTGGTTTCAGCTGTGGCTGGCCAAGTTTCATAGTGTCCTGCAAAGGGTATATTTTGTTCTGGGGTGAAATTCAATTGTTAAAATAGCAATGACATAAATCAGTGGTTTTAGCTGTGGCTGGCCAAGTTTCATAGTGTCCTGCAAAGGGCATATTTTGTTCTGGGGTGAAATTCAATTGCTAAAATAGCAATGACATAAATCCGTGGTTTTAGCTGTGGCTGGCCAAGTTTCATAGTGTCCTGCAAAGGGCATATTTTGTTCTGGGGTGAAATTCAATTGCCAAAATAGCAATACCATAAATCAGTGGTTTCAGCTGTGGCTGGCCAAGTTTCATAGTGTCCTGCAAAGTATATATTTTGTTCTGGGGTGAAATTCAATTGCCAAAATAGCAGTACCATAAATCAGTGGTTTCAGCTGTGGCTGGCCAAGTTTCATAGTGTCCTGCAAAGGGTATATTTTGTTCTGGGGTGAAATTCAATTGCCAAAATAGCAATACCATAAATCAGTGGTTTCAGCTGTGGCTGGCCAAGTTTCATAGTGTCCTGCAAACGGCATATTTTGTTCTGGGGTGAAATTCAATTGCCAAAATAGCAATACCATAAATCAGTGGTTTCAGCTGTGGCTGGCCAAGTTTCATAGTGTCCTGCAAAGGGTATATTTTGTTCTGGGGTGAAATTCAATTGCCAAAATAGCAATACCATAAATCAGTGGTTTCAGCTGTGGCTGGCCAAGTTTCATAGTGTCCTGCAAAGGGTATATTTTGTTCTGGGGTGAAATTCAATTGCCAAAATAGCAATACCATAAATCAGTGGTTTCAGCTGTGGCTGGCCAAGTTTCATAGTGTCCTGCAAAGGGTATATTTTGTTCTGGGGTGAAATTCAATTGCCAAAATAGCAATACCATAAATCAGTGGTTTCAGCTGTGGCTGGCCAAGTTTCATAGTGTCCTGCAAAGGGTATATTTTGTTCTGGGGTGAAATTCAATTGCCAAAATAGCAATACCATAAATCAGTGGTTTCAGCTGTGGCTGGCCAAGTTTCATAGTGTCCTGCAAAGGGTATATTTTGTTCTGGGGTGAAATTCAATTGCCAAAATAGCAATACCATAAATCAGTGGTTTCAGCTGTGGCTGGCCAAGTTTCATAGTGTCCTGCAAAGACATATATTTTGTTCTGGGGTGAAATTCAATTGCCAAAATAGCAATACCATAAATCAGTGGTTTCAGCTGTGGCTGGCCAAGTTTCATAGTGTCCTGCAAAGGATATATTTTGTTCTGGGGTGAAATTCAATTGCCAAAATAGCAATACCATAAATCAGTGGTTTCAGCTGTGGCTGGCCAAGTTTCATAGTGTCCTGCAAAGGGTATATTTTGTTCTGGGGTGAAATTCAATTGCCAAAATAGCAATACCATAAATCAGTGGTTTCTAGCTGTGGCTGGCCAAGTTTCATAGTGTCCTGCAAAGGGTATATTTTGTTCTGGGGTGAAATTCAATTGCCAAAATAGCAATACCATAAATCAGTGGTTTCAGCTGTGGCTGGCCAAGTTTCATAGTGTCCTGCAAAAGCATATATTTTGTTCTGGGGTGAAATTCAATTGCCAAAATAGCAATACCATAAATCAGTGGTTTCAGCTGTGGCTGGCCAAGTTTCATAGTGTCCTGCAAAGGGTATATTTTGTTCTGGGGTGAAATTCAATTGCCAAAATAGCAATACCATAAATCAGTGGTTTCAGCTGTGGCTGGCCAAGTTTCATAGTGTCCTGCAAAGGGTATATTTTGTTCTGGGGTGAAATTCAATTGCCAAAATAGCAATACCATAAATCAGTGGTTTCAGCTGTGGCTGGCCAAGTTTCATAGTGTCCTGCAAAGGGTATATTTTGTTCTGGGGTGAAATTCAATTGCCAAAATAGCAATACCATAAATCAGTGGTTTCAGCTGTGGCTGGCCAAGTTTCATAGTGTCCTGCAAAAGCATATATTTTGTTCTGGGGTGAAATTCAATTGCCAAAATAGCAATACCATAAATCAGTGGTTTCAGCTGTGGCTGGCCAAGTTTCATAGTGTCCTGCAAAAGCATATATTTTGTTCTGGGGTGAAATTCAATTGCCAAAATAGCAATACCATAAATCAGTGGTTTCAGCTGTGGCTGGCCAAGTTTCATAGTGTCCTGCAAAGGGTATATTTTGTTCTGGGGTGAAATTCAATTGCCAAAATAGCAATACCATAAATCAGTGGTTTCAGCTGTGGCTGGCCAAGTTTCATAGTGTCCTGCAAAGGGTATATTTTGTTCTGGGGTGAAATTCAATTGCCAAAATAGCAATACCATAAATCAGTGGTTTCAGCTGTGGCTGGCCAAGTTTCATAGTGTCCTGCAAAGGGTATATTTTGTTCTGGGGTGAAATTCAATTGCCAAAATAGCAATACCATAAATCAGTGGTTTCAGCTGTGGCTGGCCAAGTTTCATAGTGTCCTGCAAAGGGTATATTTTGTTCTGGGGTGAAATTCAATTGCCAAAATAGCAATACCATAAATCAGTGGTTTCAGCTGTGGCTGGCCAAGTTTCATAGTGTCCTGCAAAGGGTATATTTTGTTCTGGGGTGAAATTCAATTGCCAAAATAGCAATACCATAAATCAGTGGTTTCAGCTGTGGCTGGCCAAGTTTCATAGTGTCCTGCAAAGGGTATATTTTGTTCTGGGGTGAAATTCAATTGCCAAAATAGCAATACCATAAATCAGTGGTTTCAGCTGTGGCTGGCCAAGTTTCATAGTGTCCTGCAAAGGGTATATTTTGTTCTGGGGTGAAATTCAATTGCCAAAATAGCAATACCATAAATCAGTGGTTTCAGCTGTGGCTGGCCAAGTTTCATAGTGTCCTGCAAAGGGTATATTTTGTTCTGGGGTGAAATTCAATTGCCAAAATAGCAATACCATAAATCAGTGGTTTCAGCTGTGGCTGGCCAAGTTTCATAGTGTCCTGCAAAACATATATTTTGTTCTGGGGTGAAATTCAATTGCCAAAATAGCAATACCATAAATCAGTGGTTTCAGCTGTGGCTGGCCAAGTTTCATAGTGTCCTGCAAAGTATATATTTTGTTCTGGGGTGAAATTCAATTGCCAAAATAGCAATACCATAAATCAGTGGTTTCAGCTGTGGCTGGCCAAGTTTCATAGTGTCCTGCAAAGGGTATATTTTGTTCTGGGGTGAAATTCAATTGCCAAAATAGCAATACCATAAATCAGTGGTTTCAGCTGTGGCTGGCCAAGTTTCATAGTGTCCTGCAAAGGGTATATTTTGTTCTGGGGTGAAATTCAATTGCCAAAATAGCAATACCATAAATCAGTGGTTTCAGCTGTGGCTGGCCAAGTTTCATAGTGTCCTGCAAAAGGTATATTTTGTTCTGGGGTGAAATTCAATTGCCAAAATAGCAATACCATAAATCAGTGGTTTCAGCTGTGGCTGGCCAAGTTTCATAGTGTCCTGCAAAGGGTATATTTTGTTCTGGGGTGAAATTCAATTGCCAAAATAGCAATACCATAAATCAGTGGTTTCAGCTGTGGCTGGCCAAGTTTCATAGTGTCCTGCAAAGGGTATATTTTGTTCTGGGGTGAAATTCAATTGCCAAAATAGCAATACCATAAATCAGTGGTTTCAGCTGTGGCTGGCCAAGTTTCATAGTGTCCTGCAAAGGGTATATTTTGTTCTGGGGTGAAATTCAATTGCCAAAATAGCAATACCATAAATCAGTGGTTTCAGCTGTGGCTGGCCAAGTTTCATAGTGTCCTGCAAAGGGTATATTTTGTTCTGGGGTGAAATTCAATTGCCAAAATAGCAATACCATAAATCAGTGGTTTCAGCTGTGGCTGGCCAAGTTTCATAGTGTCCTGCAAAGCATATATTTTGTTCTGGGGTGAAATTCAATTGCCAAAATAGCAATACCATAAATCAGTGGTTTCAGCTGTGGCTGGCCAAGTTTCATAGTGTCCTGCAAAGACATATATTTTGTTCTGGGGTGAAATTCAATTGCTAAAATAGCAATACCATAAATCAGTGGTTTCAGCTGTGGCTGGCCAAGTTTCATAGTGTCCTGCAAAGGGTATATTTTGTTCTGGGGTGAAATTCAATTGCTAAAATAGCAATGACCATAAATCAGTGGTTTCAGCTGTGGCTGGCCAAGTTTCATAGTGTCCTGCAAAGGGCATATTTTGTTCTGGGGTGAAATTCAATTGCCAAAATAGCAATACCATAAATCAGTGGTTTCAGCTGTGGCTGGCCAAGTTTCATAGTGTCCTGCAAAGGGTATATTTTGTTCTGGGGTGAAATTCAATTGCCAAAATAGCAATACCATAAATCAGTGGTTTCAGCTGTGGCTGGCCAAGTTTCATAGTGTCCTGCAAAGGGTATATTTTGTTCTGGGGTGAAATTCAATTGCCAAAATAGCAATACCATAAATCAGTGGTTTCAGCTGTGGCTGGCCAAGTTTCATAGTGTCCTGCAAAGGGTATATTTTGTTCTGGGGTGAAATTCAATTGCCAAAATAGCAATACCATAAATCAGTGGTTTCAGCTGTGGCTGGCCAAGTTTCATAGTGTCCTGCAAAGGCATATATTTTGTTCTGGGGTGAAATTCAATTGCCAAAATAGCAATACCATAAATCAGTGGTTTCAGCTGTGGCTGGCCAAGTTTCATAGTGTCCTGCAAAGGGTATATTTTGTTCTGGGGTGAAATTCAATTGCCAAAATAGCAATACCATAAATCAGTGGTTTCAGCTGTGGCTGGCCAAGTTTCATAGTGTCCTGCAAAGGGCATATTTTGTTCTGGGGTGAAATTCAATTGCCAAAATAGCAATACCATAAATCAGTGGTTTCAGCTGTGGCTGGCCAAGTTTCATAGTGTCCTGCAAAGGGTATATTTTGTTCTGGGGTGAAATTCAATTGCCAAAATAGCAATACCATAAATCAGTGGTTTCAGCTGTGGCTGGCCAAGTTTCATAGTGTCCTGCAAAGGGTATATTTTGTTCTGGGGTGAAATTCAATTGCCAAAATAGCAATACCATAAATCAGTGGTTTCAGCTGTGGCTGGCCAAGTTTCATAGTGTCCTGCAAAGGGTATATTTTGTTCTGGGGTGAAATTCAATTGCCAAAATAGCAATACCATAAATCAGTGGTTTCAGCTGTGGCTGGCCAAGTTTCATAGTGTCCTGCAAAGCATATATTTTGTTCTGGGGTGAAATTCAATTGCCAAAATAGCAATACCATAAATCAGTGGTTTCAGCTGTGGCTGGCCAAGTTTCATAGTGTCCTGCAAAGCGTATATTTTGTTCTGGGGTGAAATTCAATTGCCAAAATAGCAATACCATAAATCAGTGGTTTCCGCTGTGGCTGGCCAAGTTTCATAGTGTCCTGCAAAGGGTATATTTTGTTCTGGGGTGAAATTCAATTGCCAAAATAGCAATACCATAAATCAGTGGTTTCAGCTGTGGCTGGCCAAGTTTCATAGTGTCCTGCAAAGGGTATATTTTGTTCTGGGGTGAAATTCAATTGCCAAAATAGCAATACCATAAATCAGTGGTTTCAGCTGTGGCTGGCCAAGTTTCATAGTGTCCTGCAAATGGTATATTTTGTTCTGGGGTGAAATTCAATTGCCAAAATAGCAATACCATAAATCAGTGGTTTCAGCTGTGGCTGGCCAAGTTTCATAGTGTCCTGCAAAGGGTATATTTTGTTCTGGGGTGAAATTCAATTGCCAAAATAGCAATACCATAAATCAGTGGTTTCAGCTGTGGCTGGCCAAGTTTCATAGTGTCCTGCAAAGGGTATATTTTGTTCTGGGGTGAAATTCAATTGCCAAAATAGCAATACCATAAATCAGTGGTTTCAGCTGTGGCTGGCCAAGTTTCATAGTGTCCTGCAAAGGGTATATTTTGTTCTGGGGTGAAATTCAATTGCCAAAATAGCAATACCATAAATCAGTGGTTTCAGCTGTGGCTGGCCAAGTTTCATAGTGTCCTGCAAAGGGTATATTTTGTTCTGGGGTGAAATTCAATTGCCAAAATAGCAATACCATAAATCAGTGGTTTCAGCTGTGGCTGGCCAAGTTTCATAGTGTCCTGCAAATGGTATATTTTGTTCTGGGGTGAAATTCAATTGCCAAAATAGCAATACCATAAATCAGTGGTTTCAGCTGTGGCTGGCCAAGTTTCATAGTGTCCTGCAAACACATATATTTTGTTCTGGGGTGAAATTCAATTGCTCAAAATAGCAATACCATAAATCAGTGGTTTCAGCTGTGGCTGGCCAAGTTTCATAGTGTCCTGCAAAGGGTATATTTTGTTCTGGGGTGAAATTCAATTGCCAAAATAGCAATACCATAAATCAGTGGTTTCAGCTGTGGCTGGCCAAGTTTCATAGTGTCCTGCAAAGCATATATTTTGTTCTGGGGTGAAATTCAATTGCCAAAATAGCAGGACTATAAATCAGTGGTTTCAGCTGTGTCTGGTCAAGTTTCATAGTGTCCTGCAAAGGGTATATTTTGTTCTCGTGTGAAATTCAATTGCCAAAATAGCAATACCATAAATCAGTGGTTTCCGCTGTGGCTGGTCAAGTTTTATAGTGTCCTGCAAACGGCATATTTTGTTCTGGGGTAAAATTCAATTGCCAAAATAGCAATACCATAAATCAGTGGTTTCCGCTGTGGCTGGCCAAGTTTCATAGTGTCCTGCAAAGGGTATATTTTGTTCTGGGGTGAAATTCAATTGCCAAAATAGCAATACCATAAATCAGTGGTTTCCGCTGTGGCTGGTCAAGTTTTATAGTGTACTGCAAAGGGTATATTTAGTTCTAGGGTAAAATTCAATTGCCAAAATAGCAATACCATAAATCATTGGTTACAGCTTTGGCTGGCCAAGTTTCATAGTATCCTGTAAAGGGTATATTTTGTTCTGGGGTGAAGTTCAATTGCCAAAATAGTTATACCATTAATCAGTGGTTTCAGCTGTGGCTGGCCAAGTTTCATAGTGCCCGAAAAAACAAATATTTTGTTCTGGGGTGAAATTCAATTGCCAAAATAGCAATACCATAAATCAGTGGTTTCAGCTGTGGCGGGCCAAGTTTCATAGTGTCCGCAAAAACATATATTTTGTTCTGGGGTGAAATTCAATTGCCAAAATAGCAATACCATAAATCAGTGGTTTTAGCTGTGGCTGGCCAAGTGTTATATTGTCCTGCAAATTATATATTTTGTTCTGGGTTGAAATTCAATTGCCAAAATAGCAATACCCTGAATCTGGTGTTCTAGCTGTTGCAGGCCTAGTTTAAATCTGTCAGTAACAGGGTATATTTTGTTCTGGGGTTAAATTCAATTGCCAAAATAGCAATACCATAAATCAGTGGTTTCAGCTGTGGATGGCCAATTTTCATAGTGTCCGCAAAAACATATATTTTGTTCTGTGGTGAAATTCAATTTCCAAAATAGCAATACCATAAATCAGTGGTTTCAGCTGTGGCTGGCCAAGTTTCATAGTGTCCGCAAAAACATATATTTTGTTCTGGGGTGAAATTCAATTGCCAAAATAGCAATACCATAAATCAGTGGCTTCCGCTGCTGCTGGCCAAGTTTCATAGTTTTCTGCAAAGTGTATATTTTGTTCTGGGGTGAAATTCAATTGCCAAAATAGCAATAACATAAATCAGTGGTTTCAGCTTTGGCTGGCCAAGTTTCATAGTGTCCTGCAAAGTGTATATTTTGTTCTGGGGTGAAATTCAATTGCCAAAATAGCAATACCATAAATCAGTGGTTTCAGCTGTGGCTTGCCCAGTTCCATAATGCCCGCAAAAACATATATTTTGTTCTGGTGTGAAATTCAATAGCCAAAAAAGCAATAGCATAAATCAGTGGTCTCAGCTGTGGCTGGCCAAGTTTCATAGTGTCCTGCAAAGGGTATATTTTGTTCTGGGGTGAAATTCAATTGCCAAAATAGCAATACCATAAATCAGTGGTTTCAGCTGTGGCTGGCCAATTTTCATAGTGTCAGCAAAAACATATATTTTGTTATGGTGTGAAATTCAATTGCCAAAATAGCAATACCATAAATCAGTGGTTTCCGCTGTGGCTGGCCAAGTTTCATAGTGTCCTGCAAAGGGTATATTTTATTCTGGGGTGAAATTCAATTGTTAAAATAGCAATGACATAAATTAGTTGTTTTAGCTGTGGCTGGCCAAGTTTCATAGTGTCCGGCAAATGGCATATTTTGTTCTGGGGTGAAATTCAATTGCCAAAATAGCAATACCATAAATCAGTGGTTTCAGCTGTGGCTGGCCAAGTTTCATAGTGTCCTGCAAAGTATATATTTTGTTCTGGGGTGAAATTCAATTGCCAAAATAGCAATACCATAAATCAGTGGTTTCAGCTGTGGCTGGCCAAGTTTCATAGTGTCCTGCAAAGGGTATATTTTGTTCTGGGGTGAAATTCAATTGCCAAAATAGCAATACCATAAATCAGTGGTTTCAGCTGTGGCTGGCCAAGTTTCATAGTGTCCTGCAAAGGGCATATTTTGTTCTGGGGTGAAATTCAATTGCCAAAATAGCAATACCATAAATCAGTGGTTTCAGCTGTGGCTGGCCAAGTTTCATAGTGTCCTGCAAATGGTATATTTTGTTCTGGGGTGAAATTCAATTGCCAAAATAGCAATACCATAAATCAGTGGTTTCAGCTGTGGCTGGCCAAGTTTCATAGTGTCCTGCAAAGGGTATATTTTGTTCTGGGGTGAAATTCAATTGCCAAAATAGCAATACCATAAATCAGTGGTTTCAGCTGTGGCTGGCCAAGTTTCATAGTGTCCTGCAAAGGGTATATTTTGTTCTGGGGTGAAATTCAATTGCCAAAATAGCAATACCATAAATCAGTGGTTTCAGCTGTGGCTGGCCAAGTTTCATAGTGTCCTGCAAAGGGTATATTTTGTTCTGGGGTGAAATTCAATTGCCAAAATAGCAATACCATAAATCAGTGGTTTCAGCTGTGGCTGGCCAAGTTTCATAGTGTCCTGCAAAAGCATATATTTTGTTCTGGGGTGAAATTCAATTGCCAAAATAGCAATACCATAAATCAGTGGTTTCAGCTGTGGCTGGCCAAGTTTCATAGTGTCCTGCAAAGTATATATTTTGTTCTGGGGTGAAATTCAATTGCCAAAATAGCAATACCATAAATCAGTGGTTTCAGCTGTGGCTGGCCAAGTTTCATAGTGTCCTGCAAAGGGTATATTTTGTTCTGGGGTGAAATTCAATTGCCAAAATAGCAATACCATAAATCAGTGGTTTCAGCTGTGGCTGGCCAAGTTTCATAGTGTCCTGCAAAGGGTATATTTTGTTCTGGGGTGAAATTCAATTGCCAAAATAGCAATACCATAAATCAGTGGTTTCAGCTGTGGCTGGCCAAGTTTCATAGTGTCCTGCAAAGGCATATATTTTGTTCTGGGGTGAAATTCAATTGCCAAAATAGCAATACCATAAATCAGTGGTTTCAGCTGTGGCTGGCCAAGTTTCATAGTGTCCTGCAAAAACATATATTTTGTTCTGGGGTGAAATTCAATAGCCAAAATAGCAATACCATAAATCAGTGGTTTCAGCTGTGGCTGGCCAAGTTTCATAGTGTCCTGCAAAGTATATATTTTGTTCTGGGGTGAAATTCAATTGCCAAAATAGCAATACCATAAATCAGTGGTCTCAGCTGTGGCTGGCCAAGTTTCATAGTGTCCTGCAAAGGGTATATTTTGTTCTGGGGTGAAATTCAATTGCCAAAATAGCAATACCATAAATCAGTGGTTTCAGCTGTGGCTGGCCAAGTTTCATAGTGTCCTGCAAAGGGTATATTTTGTTCTGGGGTGAAATTCAATTGCCAAAATAGCAATAACACAAATCAGTGGTTTCAGCTGTGGCTGGCCAAGTTTCATCGTGCCCGCAAAAACATATATTTTGTTCTGGGGTGAAATTAAATAGCCAAAATAGCAATAACATAAATCAGTGGTTTCAGCTGTGGCTGGCCAAGTTTCATAGTGTCCTGCAAAGTGTATATTTTGTTCTGAGGTGAAATTCAATTGCCAAAATAGCAATACCATAAATCAGTGGTTTCAGCTGTGGCTGGCCAATTTTCATATTGATCCGCAAAAACAAATATTTTGTTCTGGGTGTCAAATTCAATTGCCAAAATAGCAATACCCTAAATCTAGTGGTTCCAGCTGTGGCAGGCCTAGATTCAAATCTGTCCGTAACAGGGTATATTTTGTTCTGGGGTGAAATTCAATTGCCAAAATAGCAATACCATAAATCAGTGGTTTTCAGCTGTGGCTGGCCAAGTTTCATAGTGATCCGCAAAAGCAAATATTTTGTTCTGGTGTGAAATTCAATTGCCAAAATAGCAATACCATAAATCAGTGGTTTCAGCTGTGGCTGGCCAAGTTTCATAGTGATCCGTAAAAACAAATATTTTGTTCTGGGTGTCAAATTCAATTGCCAAAATAGCAATACCCTGAAATCTGGTGGTTCCAGCTGTGGCAGGCCTAGATTAAATCTGTCCTGCAACAGGGTATATTTTGTTCTGGGGTGAAATTCAATTGCCAAAATAGCAATACCATAAATCAGTGGTTTCAGCTGTGGCTGACCAAGTTTCATAGTGTCCTGCAAAGGGTATATTTTGTTCTGGGGTGAAATTCAATTGCCAAAATAGCAATAACATAAATCAGTGGTTTCAGCTGTGGCTGGCCAAGTTTCATAGTGTCCTGCAAAAACATATATTTTGTTCTAGGGTGAAATTCAATTGCCAAAATAGCAATGCCATAAATCAGTGGTTTCAGCTGTGGCTGGCCAAGTTCCATAGTGTCCCGCAAAAACATATATTTTGTTCTGGTGTGAAATTAAATAGCCAAAATAGCTATACCATAAATTAGTGGTCTCATCTGTGGCTGGCCAAGTTTCATAGTGTCCCGCAAAACATATATTTTGTTCTGGTGTGAAATTCAATTGCCAAAATAGCAATACCATAAATCAGTGGTCTCAGCTGTGGCTGGCCAAGTTTCATAGTGTCCTGCAAAGGGTATATTTTGTTCTGGGGTGAAATTCAATTGACAAAATAGCAATACCATAAATCAGTGGTTTCAGCTGTGGCTGGCCAAGTTTCATAGTGTCCTGCAAAGGGTATATTTTGTTCTGGGGTTAAATTCAATTGCCAAAATAGCAATAACACAAATCAGTGGTTTTAGCTGTGGCTGGCCAAGTTCCATCATGCCCGCAAAAACATATATTTTGTTCTAGG
>CM065593.1:103991043-104012088 GCA_033119425.1 Bufotes viridis
TAGATATGAATACAATTGTACTAAGCTGCTAATCACACATCAATCTATACGTTACACTGAGCCTATAGTGACACTCAATAACCTCTCTTGACCACGGTACTTAAGAAAGGACCACACTTTGTTATTACATGGTCGTGTCTTCCAGACAGTGTATGTGAGACTCATTATATTCTTTAAGATAAGCCCACATCTGTTGGCACTAATTTTTTAAAACAATATATTTTGTATTCAGTATAAACTTATACACAGACTGAACCCTGCATGACCTCATCTTGGCCTGTTTCAGTTGTATAGCAAAACTCTGGTTCAGTCTATCTCTTAAAGGCAATGAACGTCCATTTTGACCATATTATCATCAGATATCACATATAGTTATGAAAATGCCTGACAAATCCCCCTTCATTACAAATATTCCACAAAGTGTGAATATATTTGGAATGTCCAAAAGGGCTTTTCATATGTCTTCTTCGTTGGTCACGGTGCGTAGGCTTTGGTTACAAAGTTCCAATCAGAGCTTGGTTAAGGTCTTTCTAAATACGCTCTCTTAGAAATATAACTCTGAACAAACTGTTCGTTATTCTCATGACGATTTGCGTGAGTCAGTAACTCAAAATTTAAGTTTGCGGTAATAACAGTATCTTGTACCACGGTATACAAATACGATAAATGTTGCTTCTGCTTTTCCATCTCTGCATGAATGCTCATTAAGTTACTTTTTAGTGAACTGATCTCAAGTTCTAAAGTTTTGATGGAGATGGAATTGGGAACTGTTACACCTGTGGTACTGAACGCGCCCACTACGCTAAAGATTATAGCGGCTACGATCGCAGAAATAAATCGCTTCGGTCTTTGGCTTGTAGAGAATTGCTCTCTGGTCAAAGTTCTCCTTGCTTGCTTCAGGATCTGAATAATCCATTCTTGCGAATATCCGACATGCGTCTGGTACCAGGCTTGGATCTCCAGCGACTGGATTTCGGACACTTTGAGGTGCCTTTCGAAAAAAACGCGTGGATCCAGGCTGACGTAGACCTGGGATAATATGCTCTTGTTCGTCAAGATGAACCCCGCTGTATCTTGGAGCATGATTCCGGACGAAGGACCTGGCACAGCAATTGGCTCAGCATGGAACTCCTTCCCCAAGATCAGGACGATTATAGATAATGGCAATCATCTTTGATGACATCTTGCGCCTATAAAATATTGTATGATACATATGAGTACATACATTTTTCAACTTTATCCTGCAAGAAAAGAATTACTAATACCATATACCTCTGGTTGGCATAAGTTCTTTTCTTGGACAGAATAAGTTCTGGTCTCAGAGGTGAGTCAAGAGACGTTTTAGTTACAGAGGAAACATACATCAGGATGGGTTAGTATGAGTTAAAGATGTAGAATAACAGATAACACTTTTCCGTTCATACGATACCAATCCTTATTTCCGTCTTTAGCTGGAACCATAAAGTCTCTTCACCTCTTTTCATCCAACTCCTTCAATCTCTTGAAGTTTAGTGATGAGCGGGAGGTGCCATATTCGATTTCGCGATATTTCGCGAATATTCGATTGAATATTCGTCTTATATTCGTCGAAATCGAATATTCGTCATAATGCTATTTATCGCAAATAATATGCGATATAATTAATCGCATATTGCGATTTTGTGTATTTACGAATATTACGCCATATTGCTATATATTCTTGTTTTAGAATATGACGAAAATTCTAAAAAACTAAGTTATAGCAATATAGCGATTATTAAGTAAAATACACATATAGACTGCAATTTCACTAATGTAGTGCTATAATCTTTTTTTAGTCTAATTTTTTTGTCTCTTTCTGATTCAGAAAGAGACAAAAAAAATGAACTAAAAAAAGATACTAACTACGATTAGTAATTGCAGTCTAAATGTGTAATTACGAATATTCGCTATTGTCTGACAATATGACGAATATTCTAAAAAACAGAATATATAGCACTATATCACATATATTAGTTTTTAGAATATTCTTTTTCCCCAATTAGTACAGTTATTGCCCTTGGCATACTACTCCCCGACAAGCGTCCCTGTCACCATGGGAACGCCTGGTAGTTAGAATATACTATCGGATCTGAGTTTTCACGATCTAACTCAGATCCGATGGTATATTCTAACCACCAAGCGTTCCCATGTGATGAAGACGCTGAAGATCAGAATATACTGCCAGGGCGCTGTGATCGGCGCAATTAACCCCTCAGGTGCGGGTTAATTGCGCTGTGCCCCACCTCCCCAGTATTAAAATAATTTGTGGCCAGTGCGCCCCCTCCCCAGTATTAAAATAATTTGTGGCCAGTGCGCCCTCCTATTCCCAGTATTAAAATAATCTGTGGCCAGTGCGCTCTAACCCTCCCTCCCCCAATAATAAAATCATTGGTGGCCAGTGGCCACAGGGTCCCCCTCCCGGCAGCAGGCAGTTTCACTCGGCAGCATTTGCTACCTGCGGGGCTCTCCTCCTTCTGAGAACTGACAGGTCTATGCGCCGCATATGCCTTCAGCATTGCTATGCGGCGCAGAGACCTGTGAGTTCGCAGAAGGAGGAGAGCCCGCAGGTAAGTAAATGCTGCCGACAGTGCTCAGTGATTAACTAACCATGGCAGCCAGGACTTTACTAGCGTCCTGGCTGCCATGAGTAACCGATCGAGCCCGGCCATCACGCTGGGACTCGATCGGAACTGCCTGCTGCCACCAATGACGGGGTGGAGGGGAAGAGGGAGCCTGTGGCCACTGACCATCAATGATTTTAATACTGGGGGAGAGGGGTTAGAGCGCACTGGCTACAGATTATTTTAATACTGCGGAGGCGAGAGGGCGCACTGGCACAGGTATTTTAATACTGGGGAGGTGGGGTGAGAGTGCGCACAGCGCAATTAACCCGCACCTGAGGGGTTAATTGCCCGGATCACAGCGCCCTGGCAGTATATTCTAACTTCAAGCGTCCCCATCACTATGGGAACGCCTGGTGGATTAGAATATACCATCGGATCTGAGTTAGATCGTGAAAACTCAGATCCGATGGTATATTCTAACTACCAGGCGTTCCCATGTTGACAGGGACGCTTGTCGGAAATAGTATGCCAAGGGCAATAACTGTATTAATTGGGGAAAAAGAATATTCTAAAAAGGAATATATGTGATATAGTGCTATATATTAGTTTTTAGAGATATTCTTAAATGACGAATATTCTAAAAAACGAATATATCCGATATAGTGCTATCTATTAGTTTTTAGAATATTCTCATTTTTACCATCTAAACTCTTAATTCCTCTCTGCTTCTTGCTTGTGGGCCAATGAGTCATTGGCCCACAAGCATTTAACAGGAAGAAATCATGTGTTCAGATGGAGAAAATGGCGAATATTCGATATAACGAATATATAGCACTATATTCGCAATATTCGCGAATTATCGAAGTTGCGATATTCGCTATTAATATTCGCTATCCGAATATTGCGCTCAACACTATTGAAGTTGTGCACTAGGATGACAAACAAGTAGCTGATTAATGTGCATCCATTTTTTTAAATTCATCCCCCTTAGGGATTTTGATCTTGTATATCACTGGAGATAATTTGTCAGTAATGACATAGGGACCTTTCCAGGAATGTAGAATTTTCTCTCCTTCACTTGATCCCGAGCGAGAGTTATAGAGATACACCTGATCAGAAATTTGGTACTCTTTCTGTGTAGTCTTCAGATCGTAGTACTTCTTAGCACTCACTGCGGCTCTCTCTATATTCTTCTGTGCAAATGCAAAAGCATGCTGAAGTTGCTTGCGTAAATTCTCTACATACTGATGCGTTGTTGTAGCATTGATCAAGTTATGGTCTGTCGTCCGGTAAAGTAAATGCTGGGGTAACACTATCTTCCTTCCTGTAATCATCTCGAAGGGAGAAAGCTTAGTTGCTGCGCTTGGGGTGGCTCTGATGGCCATAAGCACCAAAGGCAACTTGACATCCCAGTCCTTACTAGATTCATTGACAAACTTTTTCAGGATGTTCACAATGGACTGGTTGTAACGCTCTACTCCACCACTAGAGGCTGGTCAATAAGCTATGTGTAGCTTCCTCTTTACCCCAAGGATTTCCCACATCTTTTTCATCACCTCACTGGTGAAGTGACTTCCACGATCGGATTCGATGCGCTGGGGAAGACCAAATCTAGAAAAAATATGGTTGATGAGTAGAGATGCACATACACTGGAACTGCATGTTTTACACAGCAAACATTCCACTCATTTCGTGAATAAGCATGTCACAGTTAATATGTATCAGTTTCCTTTTGAAGATGTAGTTACTGGTCCAATGAAGTCTATTTGGATGTCTGACCATGGCATGGACATCCACCTTTTCATCAGCGGTGCCCGATGACTGGGTCCTTGTGGTTGAAATTGAGGGCATATTAGACATCCTTGACAGTATGTTCGTACATCCTGTAACATGTGTGGCCAGTAAGCATAGTCCCTTAACAATTCATATGTTATTTTCTCACCTCGATGACCTGCTGTTGGGGCATCATGGGCATGTTGTAGCATCAGACCTCGGTATGCCGCGGGTACTACCCATTGTGTGATACCGTTCTTTGAGGTCCGTATCAACAATCCATCCTGTAATGAGAATTGGGACTTACCTTTCATCAAGATCCGTAGCTCTTCCTTACCGTCACAGTCATACGTGGTTATGGGACAATTCCGTGGATCCTCGATATGTTTATAAAAGAGACCAACTATTGGATCCCCCTTTTGGCTCGCAATGAGATCCTCACTAGGGAATCTTGGCTCCACTTGCAACATTGGCTTCAGCTCCCTTTTGGGCCTGACTCCTTGTCATAGCATCCACTTGGATAGTTCCCATGAGGTCATCCACGTCCAAGACTTCTCCATTAATGGCTGCTTGCTTGGCAAGGGAATCCGCTAGGTCATTCCCATCTTTATCCACACCCGGATATTTTGAAAGGCCTCTTACCTTTTCCAGTAAATGGTGAGACTGTGGGTAGTAACTATTTCATCAATTTTACAAAACATTTTACCATGTTTGACTGGCTTGTTGTTGCTTCTCATCATGCTAGATCTTTTCCATCTAGGAAAGTATTCCACAAAGCTGTTACTGAATGTAATCAGAATCTGTGATTATGACAAATGTTTTAATATCATACTCAATAGCCATTTGTACGGCTTTGTACACAGCAGTACGTTTTGCGATCTGGCTGTTTTTGGAACCGATTTTATATCCGATGGATATGTTTTGGAATATGTTATTCCACACGATTCCAATCCCTGCAACCAGTGTACGTTCAGATCCTACACTGGTATGGAAAGAACAACCGTCAACATACACACATGGTAACGACTTACAGTACTCCTCTTCATACGATTTATATGGGATGATGACTGTTCCACCAGGAAATCATTTTCTGGTGACTCACCTTTATGGTCCGTATTGGAGAAATCATGGAGTTCTGCTAATCCTTGAGCAACTGGGTTTTTATTGTTTTGCTTGTACCTGATCTCCAATGGCCATCCCATCAAGAACATTGTCCAGGCGGTTATCCTGCTGTTTGACAGGTTTCGATACCTTGTCCGATCACTTTGCAAATATTGCAGTGGTTGATGTGCAGTTTCCACAATGATCCTTTCGCCTTGGATAAAACTCCTGAAATACTGCAAAGCCCACACAGTTGACAGTAATGCTTTTTCACAGCTATTAAATCTTACCTCAACTGGTGACAATGACTTGCTGGCATAGGCAATGATTTTGTTTTGGTTGTCCTGTTTCTGGAAAAGAACTGCACTTACGCTTTTGTCGGTGAAACCTGTTTCCACAAAGAATGGTTTTCCACCTTCCGGATAAGCAAGGCATGGAGCCTGGATAAGTCTGGCCTTTAGCTCGGTTACAGCTTGCTCATGACGCTCACTCTATTCCCATTTTACTCCTTTCTTTAGCAACTGCAAAAGTGGTTTTGTAATTTCTGCATAATTATCTATGAACTCACATGAGTAGTTCATCATGCCCAGGAATGATCTCAACTCCATGAGATTTGTACGAGATTATGTGTTGATCACTGCCTCCACCTTCTTCTTCTGTGGATTGATTCCTTCGGCAGTGATTTCGTGGCCTAGGAAATTCACCTTGGTCCAGCACCATTGGGCTTTCTGTAAAGAAAGTTTCACACCTGCTTTCCTCAGCTGGGTTAGTACATGCCTCAATTCCTGGACGTGTTCCTCAAAAGTTGTACTCTTGATCAGGATGTCATCCACATAGGATAAGGTACCTCGTTCAGTGGCATCAGGCATTGCCTTATGCATGAACACTCAAATTCATGGCCTGCATTGATATACTCGAAGGGCAGTCGGGTCCACGCATACTGTTGTTTGCCGAATGTAAAGGCCAGTTTGAACTGATCCCGTTCATCCACCTTAATCGTCCAATATCCTTGCGCACAGTCAAGGGCAGTGAAGATTTTGGATCCCTGAATTTGTGCTAAACACTGATCAATATATGGCATGGGCCATCCGGACATGTAGACACGTTTGTTTAGTTGCCTTAGGGCCGAGCAGAGTCGAAATTGACCTTTAGGTTTGAGAACTCCAAGTATTGGATGATTGAACGAACTGTGTACTGGACGGATGATACCCCTCTTTTCCAGGTTTTTGACGACTTCCGATAGTGACTCGTAAGCCGCCAGCAGAAGTCGTTACTGTTTAACAAAAACATGAGGTGCATTGGGATCTGTCTGGATTCTTGTAACGTGTATGTCAGTTTCCCAACAGTCAAAAGAATCCTTGGCAAACATCTCCTGGAACTCTGTAAAGAGTTCCCTTAGCTGTTGACGCTCTGATTCATCTGAGCATGCGTTGGCTATGGAGAGTTTTTCTTCCACCCGTTCCTTGAGTTCTGGGAAGATATCAGGCTGACTTAACTCATAAGCTTCTTCAAGCTCAGTAGTTAAATCGTTCTGGGTGTAGCATACCTTATCCTTTCCTTGCTGGTATGACTCAAACTCCTTTTCATCGATTTCATGGTTGAAAACCAATGACATTTCCTCGATGTGACACGTACCTTTTTCAGCGCTGAAAGGATAAACAGAGTGTATATTAAATAATCCCTCAGGGCTTGAGGAAAAATTTTGTTCCACTATCCGGTCTTCGGTCAAGTACTCATCAGGTATTAATCCGATTACATCATTTTGGAATCCAAAAGTGTAGTATTCCGAATCCATAGCTAGACCAATCATGGTGTCCTTCTGTAGGGATATGCTATGGGGAACCATGTTATACACTACCATTTATAATGGATCTTGATGGATATTTAGTAGGGAAGTAGGTTTTACCTTTAAGCCGAGTTGCTGCATTCTGTTGGATAAACAGATCAACGCGTCTGCATTCTTCAGCTTCTGTCCCTTCTTTACTTGAACACCGGCGTCACATGGTCTGTTGTAGGTGTAGCTTGCGGCCTCATGTGTTCCCCATTGCATTGTTTGTCCTGCAGTGCAGGTGAGTGGGATGGGGCTGTAGGCTACTTAATACCTGTTCAGACCTTGTTCACACACCATAGGTAGTCTAGTGGTAGGACCCCATGTCATGCTGAGATACCGTGTAGTGGTGCCTAAAGGGGCTCCGATATGTTCCTGATTGGAAATATTGGCGAATCTCTCAGCTTTTAACACCAGAGTGAGGATTAGCCAGTGTTGTCAGTTGCTTATCCATGTGGTGCATCTTTTTCTGTGAGTTATACGTTTTACTTCTTGCCCTAAGATCCCATCACAGCCATGCCTACTAATGGCATGGCTGTGATTGACAAGTGCAGCATGTGACCCAGCCTCTATTTAAGCTGGAGTCACGTAGCGCCGCACGTCACACTGCTCTGATTAGTGTAGGGAGAGGACGCAGCTGCTGTGAGGGCGAGATTAGGCAGGAAAAAGTCAGCAAAAGCAACTAATAAAGTGATCGATCTACAGCTGTGAATGATTGAACTTCCGCTAGTTACTTGCTCACTGGTTTTAGGCTGCACAGAGCGTTTTTCTGTCATTTATTTTTGGGGTGATCGGCGGCCATTTTGTGACTTGTGGTGCACCAGAACAAGCTGCCACCAAGTCCATCAATCCATCAATACTAGTTTTTTTGCTATATCCTACATCAGGGGCTTGGCTGTGCTAATTGTCACCCCTAGAAACTCAGGATAGCAATTTCTATATTTTATTAAGGGTTAAATACCATTGCTCGAATACCAATCCCCTAAATCTGGTGTTCCAGCTTTGGCTAGCCAAGTATAATACTGTCTGCTGTCTGGCAAAGGATAGATTATTTTCTGTGGTGAAATACAATTGTCAAAATAGCAATCCCTAAATCTGGTGTCCCAGCATTGGCTGGCAAACTATAATAGTGTCCGCAAAAACATATATTTTGTTCTGGGGTGAAATTCAATTGCCAAAATAGCAATACCATAAATCAGTGGTTTCAGCAGTGGCTGGCCAAGTTTCATAGTGTCCGCAAAAACATATATTTTGTTCTGGGGTGAAATTCAATTGCCAAAATAGCAATACCATAAATCAGTGGTTTCAGCTGTCTGGCCAATTTTTATAGTGTCATGCAAATTATATATTTTGTTCTGGGGTAAAATTCAATTGCCAAAATAGCAAATACCATAAATCAATGGTTTCACTGTGGCAGGCCAAGTTTAATAGTGTCCTGCAAAGGGTATATTTTGTTCTGGGGTGAAATTCAATTGCTAAAATAGCAATACCATAAATCAGTGGTTTAAGCTGTGGCTAGCCAAGTTTCATAGTGTCCGCAAAAACATATATTTTGTTCTGGGGTGAAATTCAATTGCCAAAATAGAAATACCATAAATCTAGTGTCACAGCTGTGGATGGCAACGTATAATAGTGTCTGCCAAAACATATATTTTGTTCTGGGGTGAAATTCAATTGCCAAAATAGCAATACCAAAAATCAGTGGTTTCAGCTGTGGCTGGCCAAGTTTCATAGTTTACTCAAAAACATATATTTAGTTCTCGGGTGAAATTCAATTGCCAAAATAGCAATACCATAAATCAGTGGTTTCAGCAATGTCTGGCCAAGTTTCATAGTGTCCACAAAAACAAATATTTTGTTCTGGGGTGAAATTCAATTGCCAAAATAGCAATACCAAAAATCAGTGGTTTCAGCTGTCTGGCCAATTTTTATAGTGTCATGCAAATTATATATTTTGTTCTGGGGTAAAATTCAATTGCCAAAATAGCAAATACCATAAATCAATGGTTTCCACTGTGGCTGGCCAAGTTTAATAGTGTCCTGCAAAGGGTATATTTTGTTCTGGAGTGAAATTCAATTGCTAAAATAGCAATACCATAAATCGGTGGTTTCAGCTGTGGCTAGCCAAGTTTCATAGTGTCCGCAAAAACATATATTTTGTTCTGGGGTGAAAATAAATTGCCAAAATAGCAATACCATTATTCTAGTGTCACAGCTGTGGATGGCAACGTATAATAGTGTCTGCCAAAACAAATATTTTGTTCTGGGGTGAAAATTCAATTGCCAAAATAGCAATACCATAAATCAGTGGTTTCAGCTGTGGCTGGCCAAGTTTCATAGTGTCCACAAAAACATATATTTTGTTCTCGGGTGAAATTCAATTGCCGAAAGAGCAATACCATAAATCAGTGGTTTCAGCTGTGGCTGGCCAAGTTTCAGAGTGCCCTGCAAAACATATATTTTGTTCTGGGGTGAGATTCAATTGCCAAAATAGCAATACCATAAATCAGTGGTTTCAGCTGTGGCTGGCCAAGTTTCATAGTGTCCTGCAAAACATATATTTTGTTCTGGGTGAAATTAAATTGCCAAAATAGCAAATACCATAAATCAGTGGTTTCAGCTGTGGCTGGCCAAGTTTCATTGTGTCCTGCAAATGTTATATTTTGTTCTTAGGTGAAATTCAATTGCCAAAATAGCAATACCATAAATCAGTGGTTTCAGCTGTGGCTGGCCAAGTTTCATAGTGTCCTGCAAAGGGTATATTTTGTTCTGGGGTGAAATTCAATTGCCAAAATAGCAATACCATAAATCAGTGGTTTCCGCTGTGGCTGGTCAAGTTTTATAGTGTCCTGCAAAGGGTATATTTTGTTCTAGGGTAAAATTCAATTGCCAAAATAGCAATATCATAAATCATTGGTTTCAGCTGTGGCTGGCCAAGTTTCATAGTGTCCTGCAAAGGGTATATTTTGTTCTGGGGTGAAATTCAATTGCCAAAATAGCAATACCATAAATCAGTGGTTTCCGCTGTGGCTGGCCAAGTTTCATAGTGTCCTGCAAAGGGTATATTTTGTTCTGGGGTGAAATTCAATTGCCAAAATAGCAATACCATAAATCAGTGGTTTCAGCTGTGGCTGGCCAAGTTTCATAGTGTCCTGCAAAGGGTATATTTTGTTCTGGGGTGAAATTCAATTGCCAAAATAGCAATACCATAAATCAGTGGTTTCAGCTGTGGCTGGCCAAGTTTCATAGTGTCCTGTAAAGGGTATATTTTGTTCTGGGGTGAAGTTCAATTGCCAAAATAGCAATACCATAAATCAGTGGTTTCAGCTGTGGCTGGCCAAGTTTCATAGTGTCCTGCAAAAGGTATATTTTGTTCTGGGGTGAAATTCAATTGCCAAAATAGCAAATACCATAAATCAGTGGTTTTAGCTGTGGCTGGCCAAGTTTCATTAGTGTCCTGCAAATGGTATATTTTGTTCTTAGGTGAAATTCAATTGCCAAAATAGCAATACCATAAATCAGTGGTTTCAGCTGTGGCTGGCCAAGTTTCATAGTGTCCTGCAAAGGGTATATTTTGTTCTGGGGTGAAATTCAATTGCCAAAATAGCAATACCATAAATCAGTGGTTTCCGCTGTGGCTGGTCAAGTTTTATAGTGTCCTGCAAAGGGTATATTTTGTTCTAGGGTAAAATTCAATTGCCAAAATAGCAATATCATAAATCATTGGTTTCAGCTGTGGCTGGCCAAGTTTCATAGTGTCTTGCAAAGGGTATATTTTGTTCTGGGGTGAAATTCAATTGCCAAAATAGCAATACCATAAATCAGTGGTTTCAGCTGTGGCTGGCCAAGTTTCATAGTGTCCTGCAAAGGGTATATTTTGTTCTGGGGTGAAATTCAATTGCCAAAATAGCAATACCATAAATCAGTGGTTTCAGCTGTGGTCTGGCCAAGTTTCATAGTGTCCTGCAAAGGGTATATTTTGTTCTGTGGTGAAATTCAATTGCCAAAATAGCAATACCATAAATCAGTGGTTTTAGCTGTGGCTGGCCAAGTTTCATAGTGTCCTGCAAATGGTATATTTTGTTCTGGTGTGAAATTCAATTGCAAAAATAGCAATAACATAAATCAGTGGTTTCAGCTGTGGCTGGCCAAGTTTCATAGTGTCCTGCAAATTATATATTTTGTTCTGGGGTGAAAATTAATTGCCAAAATAGCAATACCATAAATCAGTTATTTCATCTGTGGCTGGTCAAGTTTCATAGTGTTCGGAAACACATATATTTTGTTCTGGGATGAAATTAAATTGCTCAAATAGCAATACCATAAAACAGTGGTTTCCGCTGTCTGGCCAATTTTCATAGTGTCCTGCAAAGGGTATATTTTGTTCTGGGGTGAAATTCAATTGTTAAAATTGCAATGACATAAATCAGTGGTTTTAGCTGTGGCTGGCCAAGTTTCATAGTGTCCTGCAAAGGGCATATTTTGTTCTCGGGTGAAATTCAATTGCCAAAATGGCAATACCATAAATCAGTGGTTTCAGCTGTGGCTGGTCAAGTTTTATAGTGTCCTGCAAAGCGGCATATTTTGTTCTGTGGTGAAATTCAATTGCCAAAATAGCAATACCATAAATCAGTGGTTTTAGCTGTTGCTGGCCAAGTTTCATAGTGTCCTGCAAATTATATATTTTGTTCTGGGGTGAAATTCAATTGCCAAAATAGCAATACCATGAATCTGGTGTTCTAGCTGTTGCAGGCCTAGTTTAAATCTGTCAGTAACAGGGTATATTTTGTTCTGGGGTAAAATTCAATTGCCAAAATAGCAATACCATAAATCAGTGGTTTCAGCTGTGGCTGGCCAATTTTTTTATAGTGTCAGCAAAAACATATATTTTGTTCTGGGGTGAAATTCAATTTCCAAAATAGCAATACCATAAATCAGTGGTTTCAGCTGTGGCTGGCCAAGTTTCATAGTGTCCGCAAAAACATATATTTTGTTCTGGGGTGAAATTCAATTGCCAAAATAGCAATATCATAAATCAGTGGTTTCTGCTGCGGCTGGCCAAGTTTCATAGTGTTCTGCAAAGGGTATATTTTGTTCTGGGGTGAAATTTAATTGCCAAAATAGCAATAACATAAATCAGTGGTTTCAGCTGTGGCTGGCCAAGTTTCATAGTGTCCTGCAAAGGGTATATTTTGTTCTGGGGTGAAATTCAATTGCAAAAATAGCAATACCATAAATCAGTGGTTTTAGCTTTGGCTGGCCAAGTTTCATAGTATCCTGTAAAGGGTATATTTTGTTCTGGGGTGAAGTTCAATTGCCAAAATAGTTATACCATTAATCAGTGGTTTCAGCTGTGGCTGGCCAAGTTTCATAGTGCCCAAAAAAACATATATTTTGTTCTGGGGTGAAATTCAATTGTCAAAATAGCAATACCATAAATCAGTGGTTTCAGCTGTGGCGGGCCAAGTTTCATAGTGTCCGCAAAAACATATATTTTGTTCTGGGGTGAAATTTAATTGCCAAAATAGCAATACCATAAATCAGTGGTTTTAGCTGTTGCTGGCCAAGTTTCATTGTGTCCGCAAAAACATATATTTTGTTCTGGGGTGAAATTCAATTGCCAAAATAGCATTACCATAAATCTGTGGTTTCAGCTGTGGCTGGCCAAGTTTCATAGTGTCTTGCAAATTATATATTTTGTTCTGGTGTGAAATTCAATAGCCAAAAAAGCAATAGCATAAATCAATGGTCTCAGCTGTGGCTGGCCAAGTTTCATAGCGTCCTGCAAAGGGAATATTTTGTTCTGGGGTGAAATTCAATTGCCAAAATAGCAATACCCTGAATCTGGTGTTCTAGCTTTTGCAGGCCTAGTTTAAATCTGTCCGAAACAGGGTATATTTTGTTCTGGGGTAAAATTCAATTGCCAAAATAGCAATACCATAAATCAGTGGTTTCAGCTGTGCCTGGCCAATTTTCATAGTGTCAGCAAAAACATATATTTTGTTCTGGGGTGAAATTAAATTGCTCAAATAGCAATACCATAAAACAGTGGTTTCCGCTATGGCTGGCCAAGTTTCATAGTGTCCTGCAAAGGGTATATTTTGTTCTGTGGTGAAATTCAATTGCTAAAATAGCAATACCATAAATCTGTGGTTTTAGCTGTGGCTGGCCAAGTTTCATAGTGTCCTTCAAAGGGTATATTTTGTTCTGGGGTGAAATTCAATTGCCAAAATAGCAATACCATAAATCAGTGGTTTCAGCTGTGGCTGGCCAAGTTTCATAGTGTCCTGCAAATTATATATTTTGTTCTGGGGTGAAATTTAATTGCCAAAATAGCAATACCATAAATCAGTTATTTCAGCTGTTGCTGGTCAAGTTTCATAGTGTTCGCAAACACATATATTTTGTTCTGGGATGAAATTCAATTGCCAAAATAGCAATACCATAAAACAGTGGTTTCCGCTGTGGCTGGCCAAGTTTCATAGTGTCCTGCAAAGGGTATATTTTGTTCTGGGGTGAAATTCAATTGTCAAAATAGCAATGACCATAAATCAGTGGTTTTAGCTGTGGCTGGCCAAGTTTCATAGTGTCCTGCAAAGGGCATATTTTGTTCTGGGGTGAAATTCAATTGCCAAAATAGCAATACCAAAAATCAGTGGTTTCAGCTGTGGCTGGCCAAGTTTCATAGTGTCCTGCAAAGGGTATATTTTGTTCTGGGGTGAAATTCAATTGCCAAAATAGCAATACCATAAATCAGTGGTTTCCGCTGTGGCTGGCCAAGTTTCATAGTGTCCTGCAAGTGGTATATTTTGTTCTGGGGTGAAATTCAATTGCCAAAATAGCAATACCATAAATCTGTGGGTTTCAGCTGTGGCTGGCCAAGTTTCATAGTGTCCTGCAAAGGGTATATTTTGTTCTGGGGTGAAATTCAATTGCCAAAATAGCAATACCATAAATCAGTGGTTTCCGCTGTGGCTGGCCAAGTTTCATAGTTTCCTGCAAAGGGTATATTTTGTTCTGGGGTGAAATTCAATTGCAAAAATAGCAATACCATAAATCAGTGGTTTTAGCTTTGGCTGGCCAAGTTTCATAGTATCCTGTAAAGGGTATATTTTGTTCTGGGGTGAAGTTCAATTGCCAAAATAGTTATACCATTAATCAGTGCTTTCAGCTGTGGCTGGCCAAGTTTCATAGTGCCCAAAAAAACATATATTTTGTTCTGGGGTGAAATTAAATTGTCAAAATAGCAATACCATAAATCAGTGGTTTCAGCTGTGGCGGGCCAAGTTTCATAGTGTCCGCAAAAACATATATTTTGTTCTGGGGTGAAATTCAATTGGCAAAATAGCAGTACCATAAATCAGTGGTTTTAGCTGTTGCTGGCCAAGTTTCATATTGTCCTGCAAATTATATATTTTGTTCTGGGGTGAAATTCAATTGCCAAAATAGCAATACCCTGAATCTGGTGTTCTAGCTGTTGCAGGCCTAGTTTAAATCTGTCAGTAACAGGGTATATTTTGTTCTGGGGTAAAATTCAATTGCCAAAATAGCAATACCATAAATCAGTGGTTTCAGCTGTGGCTGGCCAATTTTCATAGTGTCAGCAAAAACATATATTTTGTTCTGGGGTGAAATTCAATTTCCAAAATAGCAATACCATAAATCAGTGGTTTCAGCTGTGGCTGGCCAAGTTTCATAGTGTCCGCAAAAACATATATTTTGTTCTGGGGTGAAATTCAATTGCCAAAATAGCAATACCATAAATCAGTGGTTTCTGCTGCGGCTGGCCAAGTTTCATAGTGTTCTGCAAAGGGTATATTTTGTTCTGGGTTGAAATTCAATTGCCAAAATATCAGTAACATAAATCAGTGGTTTCAGCTGTGGCTGGCCAAGTTTCATAGTGTCCTGCAAAGGGTATATTTTGTTCTGGGGTGAAATTCAATTGCCAAAATAGCAATACCATAAATCAGTGGTTTCAGCTGTGGCTGGCCAAGTTTCATCGTGTCCGCAAAAACATATATTTTGTTCTGGGGTGAAATTCAATTGCCAAAATAGCATTACCATAAATCTGTGGTTTCAGCTGTGGCTGGCCAAGTTTCATAGTGTCTTGCAAATTATATATTTTGTTCTGGTGTGAAATTCAATAGCCAAAAAAGCAATACCATAAATCAGTGGTCTCAGCTGTGGCTGGCCAAGTTTCAAAGTGTCCTGCAAAGGGTATATTTTGTTCAGGAGTGAAATTCAATTGCCAAAATAGCAATACCCTGAATCTGGTGTTCTAACTTTTGCAGGCCTAGTTTAAATCTGTCCGAAACAGGGTATATTTTGTTCTGGGGTTAAAGTTATTTGCCAAAAATTGCCAAGTTTCATAGTGTCCTGCAAAGGGTATATTTTGTTCTGGGGTGAAATTCAATTGTTAAAATAGCAATGACATAAATCAGTGGTTTTAGCTGTGGCTGGCCAAGTTTCATAGTGTCCTGCAAAGGGCATATTTTCTTCTGGGGTGAAATTCAATTGCTTTAATAGCAATGACATAAATCCGTGGTTTTAGCTGTGGCTGGCCAAGTTTCATCGTGTCCTGCAAAGGGCATATTTTGTTCTGGGGTGAAATTCAATTGCCAAAATAGCAATACCATAAATCAGTGGTTTCAGCTGTGGCTGGCCAAGTTTCATAGTGTCCTGCAAAGGGTATATTTTGTTCTGGGGTGAAATTCAATTGCCAAAATAGCAATACCATAAATCAGTGGTTTCAGCTGTGGCTGGCCAAGTTTCATCGTGTCCGCAAAAACATATATTTTGTTCTGGGGTGAAATTCAATTGCCAAAATAGCAGTACCATAAATCAGTGGTTTCAGCTGTGGCTGGCCAAGTTTCATAGTGTCCTGCAAAGGGTATGTTTTGTTCTCGGGTGAAATTCAATTGTTAAAATAGCAATGACATAAATCAGTGGTTTTAGATGTGGCTGGCCAAGTTTCATAGTGTCCTGCAAAGGGCATATTTTGTTCTGGGGTGAAATTCAATTGCTTTAATAGCAATGACATAAATCCGTAGTTTTAGCTGTGGCTGGCCAAGTTTCATAGTGTTCTGCAAAGGGTATATTTTGTTTTGGGGTGAAATTCAATTGCCAAAATAGCAGTAACATAAATCAGTGGTTTCAGCTGTGGCTGGCCAAGTTTCATAGTGTCCTGCAAAGGGTATATTTTGTTCTGGGGTGAAATTCAATTGCCAAAATAGCAATACCATAAATCAGTGGTTTCAGCTGTGGCTGGCCAAGTTTCATCGTGTCCGCAAAAACATATATTTTGTTCTGGGGTGAAATTCAATTGCCAAAATAGCATTACCATAAATCTGTGGTTTCAGCTGTGGCTGGCCAAGTTTCATAGTGTCTTGCAAATTATATATTTTGTTCTGGTGTGAAATTCAATAGCCAAAAAAGCAATACCATAAATCAGTGGTCTCAGCTGTGGCTGGCCAAGTTTCATAGTGTCCTGCAAAGGGTATATTTTGTTCTGGGGTGAAATTCAATTGTTAAAATAGCAATGACATAAATCAGTGGTTTTAGCTGTGGCTGGCCAAGTTTCATAGTGTCCTGCAAAGGGCATATTTTGTTCTGGGGTGAAATTCAATTGCCAAAATAGCAATACCATAAATCAGTGGTTTCAGCTGTGGCTGGCCAAGTTTCATAGTGTCCTGCAAAGGGTATATTTTGTTCTGGGGTGAAATTCAATTGTTAAAATAGCAATGACATAAATCAGTGGTTTTAGCTGTGGCTGGCCAAGTTTCATAGTGTCCTGCAAAGGGCATATTTTGTTCTGGGTTGAAATTTAATTGCTTTAATAGCAATGACATAAATCCGTGGTTTTAGCTGTGGCTGGCCAAGTTTCATCATGTCCTGCAAAGGGCATATTTTGTTCTGAGGTGAAATTCAATTGCCAAAATAGCAATACCATAAATCAGTGGTTTCAGCTGTGGCTGGCCAAGTTTCATAGTGTCCTGCAAAGGGTATATTTTGTTCTGGGGTGAAATTCAATTGCCAAAATAGCAATACCATAAATCAGTGGTTTCAGCTGTGGCTGGCCAAGTTTCATCGTGTCCGCAAAAACATATATTTTGTTCTGGGGTGAAATTCAATTGCCAAAATAGCAATACCATAAATCAGTGGTTTCAGCTGTGGCTGGCCAAGTTTCATAGTGTCCTGCAAAGGGCATATTTTGTTCTGGGGTGAAATTCAATTGCTTTAATAGCAATGACATAAATCCGTGGTTTTAGCTGTGGCTGGCCAAGTTTCATAGTGTTCTGCAAAGGGTATATTTTGTTCTGGGGTGAAATTCAATTGCTTTAATAGCAATGACATAAATCCGTGGTTTTAGCTGTGGCTGGCCAAGTTTCATAGTGTTCTGCAAAGGGTATATTTTGTTCTGGGGTGAAATTCAATTGCCAAAATAGCAGTAACATAAATCAGTGGTTTCAGCTGTGGCTGGCCAAGTTTCATAGTGTCCTGCAAAGGGTATATTTTGTTCTGGGGTGAAATTCAATTGCCAAAATAGCAATACCATAAATCAGTGGTTTCAGCTGTGGCTGGCCAAGTTTCATAGTGTCCGCAAAACATATATTTTGTTCTGGGGTGAAATTCAATTGCCAAAATAGCAATACCATAAATCAGTGGTTTCAGCTGTGGCTGGCCAAGTTTCATAGTGTCCTGCAAACATATATATTTTGTTCTGGGGTGAAATTCAATTGCTCAAAATAGCAATACCATAAATCAGTGGTTTCAGCTGTGGCTGGCCAAGTTTCATAGTGTCCTGCAAAGGGTATATTTTGTTCTGTGGTGAAATTCAATTGCTAAAATAGCAATACCATAAATCAGTGGTTTCCGCTGTGTCTGGCCAAGTTCCATAGTGTCCTGCAAAGGGTATATTTTGTTCTGGAGTGAAATTCAATTGCCAAAATAGCAATAACATAAATCAGTCGTTTCAGCTGTGGCTGGCCAAGTTTCATAGTGTCCTGCAAATTATATACTTTGTTCTGGGGTGAAATTTAATTGCCAAAATAGCAATACCATAAATCAGTTATTTCATCTGTGGCTGGTCAAGTTTCATAGTGTTCGCAAACACATATATTTTGTTCTGGGATGAAATTAAATTGCTCAAATAGCAATACCATAAAACAGTGGTTTCCGCTGTCTGGCCAATTTTCATAGTGTCCTGCAAAGGGTATATTTTGTTCTGGGGTGAAATTCAATTGTTAAAATAGCAATGACATAAATTAGTTGTTTTAGCTGTGGCTGGCCAAGTTTCATAGTGTCCTGCAAAGGGTATATTTTGTTCTGGGGTGAAATTCAATTGCCAAAATAGCAATACCATAAATCAGTGGTTTCAGCTGTGGCTGGCCAAGTTTCATAGTGTCCTGCAAAGGGTATATTTTGTTCTGGGGTGAAATTCAATTGCTAAAATAGCAATGACCATAAATCAGTGGTTTCAGCTGTGGCTGGCCAAGTTTCATAGTGTCCTGCAAAGGGTATATTTTGTTCTGGGGTGAAATTCAATTGCCAAAATAGCAATGACCATAAATCAGTGGTTTCAGCTGTGGCTGGCCAAGTTTCATAGTGTCCTGCAAAGGGCATATTTTGTTCTGGGGTGAAATTCAATTGCTTTAATAGCAATGACATAAATCCGTGGTTTTAGCTGTGGCTGGCCAAGTTTCATAGTGTTCTGCAAAGGGTATATTTTGTTCTGGGGTGAAATTCAATTGCTAAAATAGCAATGACCATAAATCAGTGGTTTTAGCTGTGGCTGGCCAAGTTTCATAGTGTCCTGCAAAGGGTATATTTTGTTCTGGGGTGAAATTCAATTGCCAAAATAGCAATAACATAAATCAGTGGTTTCAGCTGTGGCTGGCCAAGTTTCATAGTGTCCTGCAAAGGGTATATTTTGTTCTGGGGTGAAATTCAATTGCCAAAATAGCAATACCATAAATCAGTGGTTTCAGCTGTGGCTGGCCAAGTTTCATAGTGTCCTGCAAAAGCGTATATTTTGTTCTGGGGTGAAATTCAATTGCCAAAATAGCAATACCATAAATCAGTGGTTTCAGCTGTGGCTGGCCAAGTTTCATAGTGTCCTGCAAAGACATATATTTTGTTCTGGGGTGAAATTCAATTGCTTAAATAGCAATACCATAAATCAGTGGTTTCAGCTGTGGCTGGCCAAGTTTCATAGTGTCCTGCAAAGGGTATATTTTGTTCTGGGGTGAAATTCAATTGCCAAAATAGCAGTACCATAAATCAGTGGTTTCAGCTGTGGCTGGCCAAGTTTCATAGTGTCCTGCAAAGGGTATATTTTGTTCTGGGGTGAAATTCAATTGCCAAAATAGCAATACCATAAATCAGTGGTTTCAGCTGTGGCTGGCCAAGTTTCATCGTGTCCTGCAAAACATATATTTTGTTCTGGGGTGAAATTCAATTGCCAAAATAGCAATACCATAAATCTGTGGTTTCAGCTGTGGCTGGCCAAGTTTCATAGTGTCTTGCAAATATATATATTTTGTTCTGGGGTGAAATTCAATTGCCAAAATAGCAATACCATAAATCAGTGGTTTCAGCTGTGGCTGGCCAATTTTCATAGTGTCCTGCAAAGGGTATATTTTGTTCTGGGGTGAAATTCAATTGTTAAAATTGCAATGACATAAATCAGTGGTTTTAGCTGTGGCTGGCCAAGTTTCATAGTGTCCTGCAAAGGGCATATTTTGTTCTGGGGTGAAATTCAATTGCCAAAATAGCAATACCATAAATCAGTGGTTTCAGCTGTGGCTGGCCAAGTTTCATAGTGTCCTGCAAAGGGTATATTTTGTTCTGGGGTGAAATTCATTTGTTAAAATAGCAATGACATAAATCAGTGGTTTTAGCTGTGGCTGGCCAAGTTTCATAGTGTCCTGCAAAGGGCATATTTTGTTCTGGGGTGAAATTCAATTGCTTTAATAGCAATGACATAAATTCGTGGTTTTAGCTGTGGCTGGCCAAGTTTCATCGTGTTCTGCAAAGGGCATATTTTGTTCTGGGGTGAAATTCAATTGCCAAAATAGCAATACCATAAATCAGTGGTTTTAGCTGTGGCTGGCCAAGTTTCATAGTGTCCTGCAAAGGGTATATTTTGTTCTGGGGTGAAATTCAATTGCCAAAATAGCAATACCATAAATCAGTGGTTTCAGCTGTGGCTGGCCAAGTTTCATCGTGTCCTGCAAAACATATATTTTGTTCTGGGGTGAAATTCAATTGCCAAAATAGCAATACCATAAATCAGTGGTTTTAGCTGTGGCTGGCCAAGTTTCATAGTGTCCTGCAAAGGGCATATTTTGTTCTGGGGTGAAATTCAATTGCTTTAATAGCAATGACATAAATCTGTGGTTTTAGCTGTGGCTGGCCAAGTTTCATAGTGTTCTGCAAAGGGTATATTTTGTTCTGGGGTGAAATTCAATTGCTTTAATAGCAATGACATAAATCCGTGGTTTTAGCTGTGGCTGGCCAAGTTTCATAGTGTTCTGCAAAGGGTATATTTTGTTCTGGGGTGAAATTCAATTGCCAAAATAGCAGTAACATAAATCAGTGGTTTCAGCTGTGGCTGGCCAAGTTTCATAGTGTCCTGCAAAGGGTATATTTTGTTCTGGGGTGAAATTCAATTGCCAAAATAGCAATACCATAAATCAGTGGTTTCAGCTGTGGCTGGCCAAGTTTCATCGTGTCCGCAAAACATATATTTTGTTCTGG
>CM065593.1:104012588-104104199 GCA_033119425.1 Bufotes viridis
ATGGTATTGCTATTTTGGCAATTGAATTTCACCCCAGAACAAAATATGCCCTTTGCAGGACACGATGAAACTTGGCCAGCCACAGCTAAAACCACGGATTTATGTCATTGCTATTAAAGCAATTGAATTTCACCCCAGAAGAAAATATGCCCTTTGCAGGACACTATGAAACTTGGCCAGCCACAGCTAAAACCACTGATTTATGTCATTGCTATTTTAACAATTGAATTTCACCCCAGAACAAAATATACCCTTTGCAAGACACTATGAAACTTGGCAACTTTTGGCAAATAACTTTAACCCCAGAACAAAATATACCCTGTTTCGGACAGATTTAAACTAGGCCTGCAAAAGTTAGAACACCAGATTCAGGGTATTGCTATTTTGGCAATTGAATTTCACCCCTGAACAAAATATACCCTTTGCAGGACACTATGAAACTTGGCCAGCCACAGCTGAGACCACTGATTTATGGTATTGCTTTTTGGCTATTGAATTTCACACCAGAACAAAATATATAATTTGCAAGACACTATGAAACTTGGCCAGCCACAGCTGAAACCACAGATTTATGGTAATGCTATTTTGGCAATTGAATTTCACCCCAGAACAAAAATATATGTTTTTGCGGACACGATGAAACTTGGCCAGCCACAGCTGGAAACCACTGATTTATGGTATTGCTATTTTGGCAATTGAATTTCACCCCAGAACAAAATATACCCTTTGCAGGACACTATGAAACTTGGCCAGCCACAGCTGAAACCACTGATTTATGTTACTGCTATTTTGGCAATTGAATTTCACCCCAGAACAAAATATACCCTTTGCAGAACGCTATGAAACTTGGCCAGCCGCAGCAGAAACCACTGATTTATGGTATTGCTATTTTGGCAATTGAATTTCACCCCAGAACAAAATATATGTTTTTGCGGACACTATGAAACTTGGCCAGCCACAGCTGAAACCACTGATTTATGGTATTGCTATTTTGGAAATTGAATTTCACCCCAGAACAAAATATATGTTTTTGCTGACACTATGAAAATTGGCCAGCCACAGCTGAAACCACTGATTTATGGTATTGCTATTTTGGCAATTGAATTTCACCCCAGAACAAAATATACCCTGTTACTGACAGATTTAAACTAGGCCTGCAACAGCTAGAACACCAGATTCAGGGTATTGCTATTTTGGCAATTGAATTTCACCCCAGAACAAAATATATAATTTGCAGGACAATATGAAACTTGGCCAGCAACAGCTAAAACCACTGATTTATGGTATTGCTATTTTGCCAATTGAATTTCACCCCAGATCAAAATATATGTTTTTTTGGACACTATGAAACTTGGCCCGCCACAGCTGAAACCACTGATTTATGGTATTGCTATTTTGACAATTGAATTTCACCCCAGATCAAAATATATGTTTTTTTGGGCACTATTAAACTTGGCCAGCCACAGCTGAAAGCACTGATTAATGGTATAACTATTTTGGCAATTGAACTTCACCCCAGAACAAAATATACCCTTTACAGGATACTATGAAACTTGGCCAGCCAAAGCTAAAACCACTGATTTATGGTATTGCTATTTTTGCAATTGAATTTTCACCCCAGAACAAAATATACCCTTTGCAGGAAACTATGAAACTTGACCAGCCACAGTGGAAACCACTGATTTATGGTATTGCTATTTTGGCAATTGAATTTCACCCCAGAACAAAATATACCCTTTGCAGGACACTATGAAACTTGGCCAGTCACAGCTGAAACCCCAGATTTATGGTATAGCTATTTTGGCAATTGAATTTCACCCAAGAACAAAATATACCACTTGCAGGACACTATGAAACTTGGCCAGCCACAGCGGAAACCACTGATTTATGGTATTGCTATTTTGGCAATTGAATTTTACCCCAGAACAAAATATGCCGTTTGCAGGACACTATTAAACTTGACCAGCCACAGCGGAAACCACTGATTTATGGTATTGCTATTTTGGCAATTGAATTTCACCCGAGAACAAAACATACCCTTTGCAGGACACTATGAAACTTGGCCAGCCACAGCTGAAACCACTGATTTATGGTACTGCTATTTTGGCAATTGAATTTTACCCAAGACCAAAATATATAATTCGCAGGACATTATGAAACTTGGCCAGACACAGCTGAAACCACTGATTTATGGTATTGCTATTTTGGCAATTGAATTTCACCCCAGAACAAAATATGCCCTTTGCAGAACACGATGAAACTTGGCCAGCCACAGCTAAAACCACGGATTTATGTCATTGCTATTAAAGCAATTAAATTTCACCCCAGAACAAAATATGCCCTTTGCAGGACACTATGAAACTTGGCCAGCCACAGCTAAAACCACTGATTTATGTCATTGCTATTTTAACAAATGAATTTCACCCCAGAACAAAATATACCCTTTGCAGGACTCTATGAAACTTGGCCAGCCACAGCTGAAACCACTGATTTATGGTATTGCTATTTTGGCAATTGAATTTCACCCCAGAACAAAATATGCCCTTTGCCGGACACTATGAAACTTGGCCAGCCACAGCTAAAAAAAATAATTTATGTCATTGCTATTTTAACAATTGAATTTCACCCCAGAATAAAATATACCCTTTGCAGGACACTATGAAACTTGGCCAGCCTCAGCTAAAACCACTGATTTATGGTATTGCTATTTTGAGCAATTGAATTTCACCCCAGAACAAAATATATGTTTTTGCAGGACACTATGAAACTTGGCCAGCCACAGCTGAAACCACTGATTTATGGTATAGCTATTTTGAGCAATTGAATTTCACCCCAGAACAAAATATATGTGTTTACAGGACACTATGAAACTTGGCCAGCCACAGCTGAAACCACTGATTTATGGTATTGCTATTTTGGCAATTGAATTTCACCCCAGAACAAAATATATGCCTTTGCAGGACACTATGAAACTTGGCCAGCCACAGCTGAAACCACTGATTTATGGTATTGCTATTTTGGCAATTGAATTTCACCCCAGAACAAAATATACCCTTTGCAGGACACTATGAAACTTGGCCAGCCACAGCTGAAACCACTGATTTATGTTATTGCTATTTTGGCAATTAAATTTCACCCCAGAACAAAATATACCCTTTGCAGAACACTATGAAACTTGGCCAGCCGCAGCTAAAACCACTGATTTATGGTCATTGCTATTTTGGCAATTGAATTTCACCCCAGAACAAAATATATGCTTTTGCAGGACACTATGAAACTTGGCCAGCCACAGCTGAAACCACTGATTTATGGTATTGCTATTTTGGAAATTGAATTTCACCCCAGAACAAAATATATGTTTTTGCTGACACTATAAAAAAATTGGCCAGCCACAGCTGAAACCACTGATTTATGGTATTGCTATTTTGGCAATTGAATTTTACCCCAGAACAAAATATACCCTGTTACTGACAGATTTAAACTAGGCCTGCAACAGCTAGAACACCAGATTCATGGTATTGCTATTTTGGCAATTGAATTTCACCCCAGAACAAAATATATAATTTGCAGGACAATATGAAACTTGGCCAGCAACAGCTAAAACCACTGATTTATGGTATTGCTATTTTGGCAATTGAATTTTACCACAGAACAAAATATGCCGTTTGCAGGACACTATAAAACTTGACCAGCCACAGCGGAAACCACTGATTTATGGTATTGCCATTTTGGCAATTGAATTTCACCCGAGAACAAAATATACCCTTTGCAGGACACTATGAAACTTGGCCAGCCACAGCTAAAATCACTGATTTATGTCATTGCTATTTTAACAATTGAATTTCACCCCAGAACAAAATATACCCTTTGCAGGAAACTATGAAACTTGGCCAGCCACAGCGGAAACCACTGTTTTATGGTATTGCTATTTGAGCAATTTAATTTCATCCCAGAACAAAATATATGGGTTTGCGAACACTATGAAACTTGACCAGCCACAGCTGAAATAACTGATTTATGGTATTGCTATTTTGGCAATTAAATTTCACCCCAGAACAAAATATATAATTTGCAGGACACTATGAAACTTGGCCAGCCACAGCTGAAACCACTGATTTATGGTATTGCTATTTTGGCAATTAAATTTCACCCCAGAACAAAATATATAATTTGCAGGACACTATGAAACTTGGCCAGCCACAGCTGAAACCACTGATTTATGTTATTGCTATTTTTGCAATTGAATTTCACACCAGAACAAAATATACCCTTTGCAAGAAACTATGAAACTTGGCCAGCCACAACGGAAACCACTGATTTATGGTATTGCTATTTTGGCAATTGAATTTCACCCCAGAACAAAATATACCCTTTGCAAGACACTATGAAACTTGGCCAGCCACAGCGGAAACCACTGATTTATGGTATTGCTATTTTGGCAATTGAATTTCACCCCAGAACAAAATATACCCTTTGCAAGACACTATGAAACTTGGCCAGCCACAGCTGAAACCAATGATTTATGATATTGCTATTTTGGCAATTGAATTTTACCCTAGAACAAAATATACCCTTTGCAGTACACTATAAAACTTGACCAGCCACAGCGGAAACCACTGATTTATGGTATTGCTATTTTGGCAATTGAATTTCACCCCAGAACAAAATATACCTTTTGCAGGACACTATGAAACTTGGCCAGCCACAGCTGAAACCACTGATTTATGGTATTGCTATTTTGGCAATTGAATTTCACCTAAGAACAAAATATAACATTTGCAAGACACAATGAAACTTGGCCAGCCACAGCTAAAACCACTGATTTATGGTATTTGCTATTTTGGCAATTTAATTTCACCCCAGAACAAAATATATGTTTTTGCGGACACTATGAAACTTGGCCAGCCACAGCTGAAACCACTGATTTATGGTATAACTATTTTGGCAATTGAACTTCACCCCAGAACAAAATATACCCTTTACAGGATACTATGAAACTTGGCCAGCCAAAGCTAAAACCACTGATTTATGGTATTGCTATTTTTGCAATTGAATTTCACCCCAGAACAAAATATACCCTTTGCAGGACACTATGAAACTTGGCCAGCCACAGCTGAAACCACTGATTTATGGTATTGCTATTTTGGCAATTGAATTTCACCCCAGAACAAAATATACCCTTTGCAGGACACTATGAAACTTGGCCAGCCACAGCGGAAACCACTGATTTATGGTATTGCTATTTTGGCAATTGAATTTCACCCCAGAACAAAATATACCCTTTGCAGGACACTATGAAACTTGGCCAGCCACAGCTGAAACCAATGATTTATGATATTGCTATTTTGGCAATTGAATTTTACCCTAGAACAAAATATACCCTTTGCAGGACACTATAAAACTTGACCAGCCACAGCGGAAACCACTGATTTATGGTATTGCTATTTTGGCAATTGAATTTCACCCCAGAACAAAATATACCCTTTGCAGGACACTATGAAACTTGGCCAGCCACAGCTGAAACCACTGATTTATGGTATTGCTATTTTGGCAATTGAATTTCACCTAAGAACAAAATATAACATTTGCAGGACACAATGAAACTTGGCCAGCCACAGCTAAAACCACTGATTTATGGTATTTGCTATTTTGGCAATTTAATTTCACCCCAGAACAAAATATATGTTTTTGCGGACACTATGAAACTTGGCCAGCCACAGCTGAAACCACTGATTTATGGTATTGCTATTTTGGCAATTGAATCTCACCCCAGAACAAAATATATGTTTTTGCGGGCACTCTGAAACTTGGCCAGCCACAGCTGAAACCACTGATTTATGGTATTGCTCTTTCGGCAATTGAATTTCACCCGAGAACAAAATATATGTTTTTGTGGACACTATGAAACTTGGCCAGCCACAGCTGAAACCACTGATTTATGGTATTGCTATTTTGGCAATTGATTTTCACCCCAGAACAAAATATTTGTTTTGGCAGACACTATTATACGTTGCCATCCACAGCTGTGACACTAGAATAATGGTATTGCTATTTTGGCAATTTATTTTCACCCCAGAACAAAATATATGTTTTTGCGGACACTATGAAACTTGGCTAGCCACAGCTGAAACCACCAATTTATGGTATTGCTATTTTAGCAATTGAATTTCACTCCAGAACAAAATATACCCTTTGCAGGACACTATTAAACTTGGCCAGCCACAGTGGAAACCATTGATTTATGGTATTTGCTATTTTGGCAATTGAATTTTACCCCAGAACAAAATATATAATTTGCATGACACTATAAAAATTGGCCAGACAGCTGAAACCACTGATTTTTGGTATTGCTATTTTGGCAATTGAATTTCACCCCAGAACAAAATATTTGTTTTTAGTGGACACTATGAAACTTGGCCAGACATTGCTGAAACCACTGATTTATGGTATTGCTATTTTGGCAATTGAATTTCACCCGAGAACTATATATATGTTTTGAGTAAACTATGAAACTTGGCCAGCCACAGCTGAAACCACTGATTTTTGGTATTGCTATTTTGGCAATTGAATTTCACCCCAGAACAAAATATATGTTTTGGCAGACACTATTATACGTTGCCATCCACAGCTGTGACACTAGATTTATGGTATTTCTATTTTGGCAATTGAATTTCACCCCGAACAAAATATATGTTTTTGCGGACACTATGAAACTTGGCTAGCCACAGCTTAAACCACTGATTTATGGTATTGCTATTTTAGCAATTGAATTTCACCCCAGAACAAAATATACCCTTTGCAGGACACTATTAAACTTGGCCTGCCACAGTGGAAACCATTGATTTATGGTATTTGCTATTTTGGCAATTGAATTTTACCCCAGAACAAAATATATAATTTGCATGACACTATAAAAATTGGCCAGACAGCTGAAACCACTGATTTATGGTATTGCTATTTTGGCAATTGAATTTCACCCCAGAACAAAATATATGTTTTTGCGGACACTATGAAACTTGGCCAGCCACTGCTGAAACCACTGATTTATGGTATTGCTATTTTGGCAATTGATTTTCACCCCAGAACAAAATATATGTTTTTGCGGACACTATTATAGTTTGCCAGCCAATGCTGGGACACCAGATTTAGGGGATTGCTATTTTGACAATTGTATTTCACCACAGAAAATAATCTATCCTTTGCCAGACAGCAGACAGTATTATACTTGGCTAGCCAAAGCTGGAACACCAGATTTAGGGGATTGGTATTCGAGCAATGGTATTTAACCCCTAATAAAATATAGAAATTGCTATCCTGAGTTTCTAGGGGTGACAATTAGCACAGCCAAGCCCCTGATGTAGGATATAGCAAAAAAACTAGTATTGATGGATTGATGGACTTGGTGGCAGCTTGTTCTGGTGCACCACAAGTCACAAAATGGCCGCCGATCACCCCAAAAATAAATGACAGAAAACGCTCTGTGCAGCCTAAAACCAGTGAGCAAGTAACTAGCGGAAGTTCAATCATTCACAGCTGTAGATCGATCACTTTATTAGTTGCTTTTGCTGACTTTTTCCTGCCTAATCTCGCCCTCACAGCAGCTGCGCCCTCTCCCTACACTAATCAGAGCAGTGTGACGTGCGGCGCTACGTGACTCCAGCTTAAATAGAGGCTGGGTCACATGCTGCACTTGATCAATCACAGCCATGCCATTAGTAGGCATGGCTGTGATGGGATCTTAGGGCAAGAAGTAAAACGTATAACTCACAGAAAAAGATGCACCACATGGATAAGCAACTGACAACACTGGCTAATCCTCACTCTGGTGTTAAAAGCTGAGAGATTCGCCAATATTTCCAATCAGGAACATATCGGAGCCCCTTTAGGCACCACTACACGGTATCTCAGCATGACATGGGGTCCTACCACTAGACTACCTATGGTGTGTGAACAAGGTCTGAACAGGTATTAAGTAGCCTACAGCCCCATCCCACTCACCTGCACTGCAGGACAAACAATGCAATGGGGAACACATGAGGCCGCAAGCTACACCTACAACAGACCATGTGACGCCGGTGTTCAAGTAAAGAAGGGACAGAAGCTGAAGAATGCAGACGCGTTGATCTGTTTATCCAACAGAATGCAGCAACTCGGCTTAAAGGTAAAACCTACTTCCCTACTAAATATCCATCAAGATCCATTATAAATGGTAGTGTATAACATGGTTCCCCATAGCATATCCCTACAGAAGGACACCATGATTGGTCTAGCTATGGATTCGAATACTACACTTTTGGATTCCAAAATGATGTAATCGGATTAATACCTGATGAGTACTTGACCGAAGACCGGATAGTGGAACAAAATTTTTCCTCAAGCCCTGAGGGATTATTTAATATACACTCTGTTTATCCTTTCAGCGCTGAAAAGGTACGTGTCACATCGAGGAAATGTCATTGGTTTTCAACCATGAAATCGATGAAAAGGAGTTTGAGTCATACCAGCAAGGAAAGGATAAGGTATGCTACACCCAGAACGATTTAACTACTGAGCTTGAAGAAGCTTATGAGTTAAGTCAGCCTGATATCTTCCCAGAACTCAAGGAACGGGTGGAAGAAAAACTCTCCATAGCCAACGCATGCTCAGATGAATCAGAGCGTCATCAGCTAAGGGAACTCTTTACAGAGTTCCAGGAGATGTTTGCCAAGGATTCTTTTGACTGTTGGGAAACTGACATACACGTTACAAGAATCCAGACAGATCCCAATGCACCTCATGTTTTTGTTAAACAGTAACGACTTCTGCTGGCGGCTTACGAGTCACTATCGGAAGTCGTCAAAAACCTGGAAAGAGGGGTATCATCCGTCCAGTACACAGTTCGTTCAATCATCCAATACTTGGAGTTCTCAAACCTAAAGGTCAATTTCGACTCTGCTCGGCCCTAAGGCAACTAAACAAACGTGTCTACATGTCCGGATGGCCCATGCCATATATTGATCAGTGTTTAGCACAAATTCAGGGATCCAAAATCTTCACTGCCCTTGACTGTGCGCAAGGATATTGGACGATTAAGGTGGATGAACGGGATCAGTTCAAACTGGCCTTTACATTCGGCAAACAACAGTATGCGTGGACCCGACTGCCCTTCGAGTATATCAATGCAGGCCATGAATTTGAGTGTTCATGCATAAGGCAATGCCTGATGCCACTGAACGAGGTACCTTATCCTATGTGGATGACATCCTGATCAAGAGTACAACTTTTGAGGAACACGTCCAGGAATTGAGGCATGTACTAACCCAGCTGAGGAAAGCAGGTGTGAAACTTTCTTTACAGAAAGCCCAATGGTGCTGGACCAAGGTGAATTTCCTAGGCCACGAAATCACTGCCGAAGGAATCAATCCACAGAAGAAGAAGGTGGAGGCAGTGATCAACACATAATCTCGTACAAATCTCATGGAGTTGAGATCATTCCTGGGCATGATGAACTACTCATGTGAGTTCATAGATAATTATGCAGAAATTACAAAACCACTTTTGCAGTTGCTAAAGAAAGGAGTAAAATGGGAATAGAGTGAGCGTCATGAGCAAGCTGTAACCGAGCTAAAGGCCAGACTTATCCAGGCTCCATGCCTTGCTTATCCGGAAGGTGGAAAACCATTCTTTGTGGAAACAGGTTTCACCGACAAAAGCGTAAGTGCAGTTCTTTTCCAGAAACAGGACAACCAAAACAAAATCATTGCCTATGCCAGCAAGTCATTGTCACCAGTTGAGGTAAGATTTAATAGCTGTGAAAAAGCATTACTGTCAACTGTGTGGGCTTTGCAGTATTTCAGGAGTTTTATCCAAGGCGAAAGGATCATTGTGGAAACTGCACATCAACCACTGCAATATTTGCAAAGTGATCGGACAAGGTATCGAAACCTGTCAAACAGCAGGATAACCGCCTGGACAATGTTCTTGATGGGATGGCCATTGAGATCAGGTACAAGCAAAACAATAAAAACCCAGTTGCTCAAGGATTAGCAGAACTCCATGATTTCTCCAATACGGACCATAAAGGTGAGTCACCAGAAAATGATTTCCTGGTGGAACAGTCATCATCCCTATATAAATCGTATGAAGAGGAGTACTGTAAGTCGCTACTATGTGTGTATGTTGACGGTTGTTCTTTCCATACCAGTGTAGGATCTGAACGTACACTGGTTGCAGGGATTGGAATCGTGGGAATAACATATTCCAAAACATATCCATCGGATATAAAATCGGTTCCAAAAACAGCCAGATCGCAAAACGTACTGCTGTGTACAAAGTCGCACAAATGGCTATTGAGTATGATATTAAAACATTTGTCATAATCACAGATTCTGATTACATTCAGTAACAGCTTTGTGGAATACTTTCCTAGATGGAAAAGATCTAGCATGATGAGAAGCAACAACAAGCCAGTCAAACATGGTAAAATGTTTTGTAAAATTGATGAAATAGTTACTACCCACAGTCTCACCATTTACTGGAAAAAGGTAGAGGCCTTTCAAAATATCCGGGTGTGGATAAAGATGGGAATGACCTAGCGGATTCCCTTGCTAAGCAAGCAGCCATTAATGGAGAAGTCTTGGACGGGATGACCTCATGGGAACTATCCAAGTGGATGCTATGACAAGGAGTCAGGCCCAAAAGGGAGCTGAAGCCAATGTTGCAAGTGGAGCCAAGATTCCCTAGTGAGGATCTCATTGCGAGCCAAAAGGGGGATCCAATAGTTGGTCTCTTTTATAAACATATCGAGGATCCACGGAATTGTCCCATAACCACGTATGACTGTGACGGTAAGGAAGAGCTACGGATCTTGATGAAAGGTAAGTCCCAATTCTCATTACAGGATGGATTATTGATACGGACCTCAAAGAACGGTATCACACAATGGGTAGTACCCGCGGCATACCGAGGTCTGATGCTACAACATGCCCATGATGCCCCAACAGCAGGTCATCGAGGTGAGAAAATAACATATGAATTGTTAAGGGACTATGCTTACTGGCCCACATGTTACAGGATGTACGAACATACTGTCAAGGATGTCTAATATGCCCTCAATTTCAACCACAAGGACCCAGTCATCGGGCACCGCTGATGAAAAGGTGGATGTCCATGCCATGGTCAGACATCCAAATAGACTTCATTGGACCAGTAACTACATCTTCAAAAGGAAACTGATACATATTAACTGTGACATGCTTATTCACGAAATGAGTGGAATGTTTGCTGTGTAAAACATGCAGTTCCAGTGTATGTGCATCTCTACTCATCAACCATATTTTTCTAGATTTGGTCTTCCCAGCGATCGAATCCGATCGTGGAAGTCACTTCACCAGTGAGGTGATGAAAAAGATGTGGGAAATCCTTGGGGTAAAGAGGAAGCTACACATAGCTTATTGACCAGCCTCTAGTGGTGGAGTAGAGCGTTACAACCAGTCCATTGTGAACATCCTGAAAAAGTTTGTCAATGAATCTAGTAAGGACTGGGATGTCAAGTTGCCTTGGTGCTTATGGCCATCAGAGCCACCCCAAGCGCAGCAACTAAGCTTTCTCCCTTCGAGATGATTACAGGAAGGAAGATAGTGTTACCCCAGCATTTACTTTACCGGACGACAGACCATAACTTGATCAATGCTACAACAACGCATCAGTATGTAGAGAATTTACGCAAGCAACTTCAGCATGCTTTTGCATTTGCACAGAAGAATATAGAGAGAGCCGCAGTGAGTGCTAAGAAGTACTACGATCTGAAGACTACACAGAAAGAGTACCAAATTTCTGATCAGGTGTATCTCTATAACTTCGCTCGGGATCAAGTGAAGGAGAGAAAATTCTACATTCCTGAAAGGTCCCTATGTCATTACTGACAAATTATCTCCAGTGATATACAAGATCAAAATCCCTAAGGGGGATGAATTTAAAAAAATGGATGCACATTAATCAGCTACTTGTTTGTCATCCTAGTGCACAACTTCAATAGTGTTGAGCGAATATTCGGATAGCGAATATTAATAGCGAATATCGCAACTTCGATAATTCACGAATATTGCGAATATAGTGCTATATATTCGTTATATCGAATATTCGCCATTTTCTCCTTCTGAACACATGATTTCTTCCTGCTAATGCTTGTAGGCCAATGACTCATTGGCCCACAAGCAAGAAGCAGAGAGGAATTAAGAGTTTAGATGGTAAAAATTAGAATATTCTAAAAACTAATAGATAGCACTATATCGGATATATTCGTTTTTAGAATATTCGTTATTTAAGAATATTTAAAAACGAATATATAGCACTCATATCACATATATTCCTTTTTAGAATATCTTTTTCCCAATTAATACAGTTATTGCCCTTTGGCATATCTTCTCCCAATAAGCGCCCTTGTCACCATGGGAACGCCTGGTAGTTAGAATATACCATCGGATCTGAGTTTTCACGATCTAACCCAGATCCGATGGTATATTCTAATCCACTAGGCATTCCCATAGTGATGGGGACGCTTGACAGAATATACTGCCAGGGCGCTGTGATCCGGGCATTAACCCCTCAGGTGCGGTTGGCTGCGCAGTGCGCACTCTCACTCCACCTCCCTCAGTATTAAAATACTGCAGGCCAGTGCGCCCCCCGCCTCTCTCGCAGTATTAAACATACTAGAGCCAGTGCGCTCTAACCTCTCCCCCAGCATAAAATCATTGAGGTCAGTGCCACAGGCCCTCTCTTCCCTCCACCCCGTCATTGGTGGCAGCAGGCAGTTCCGATCGAGTCCCAGCGTGATGGCCGGGCTGATCGAGCTACCATGGCAGCCAGGACGCTAGTAAAGTCCTGGCTGCCATGGTTAGTTAATCACTGGTAGCCAGTCGGCAGCATTTACTTACCTGCGGGGTTCTCCTCCTTCTGCGAACTCACAGGTCTCTGCGCCGCATAGCAATGCTGAAGGCATATGCGGCATAGACCTGCTCAGTTCTCAGAAGGAGGAGAGCCCCGCAGGTAAGTAAATGCTGCCGAGTGAAACTGCCTGCTGCCGGGAGGGGGACCCTGTGGCCACTGGCCACCAATGATTTTATTATTGGGGGAGGGAGGGTTAGAGCGCACTGGCCACAGATTATTTTAATACTGGGAATAGGAGGGCGCACTGGCCACAAATTATTTTAATACTGGGGAGGGGGGCGCACTGGCCACAAATTATTTTAATACTGGGGAGGTGGGAGCACAGCGCAATTAACCCGCACCTGAGGGTTAATTGCGCCGATCACAGCGCCCTGGCAGTATATTCTGACTAGCTACTCATCACCATGGGAACGCCTGGTGGTTAGAATATACCATCGGATCTGAGTTAGATCGTGAAAACTCAGATCCGATAGTATATTCTAACTACCAGGCGCTCCCATGGTGACAGGGACGCTTGTCGGGGAGTAGTATGCCAAGGGCAATAACTGTACTAATTGTGGGGAAAAGAATATTCTAAAAACTAATATATGTGATATAGTGCCATATATTCGTTTTTAGAATATTCGTCATATTGTCAGACAATAGCGAATATTCGTAATTACATTTAGACTGCAATTATCTAATGTAGTAAGAGTATCTTTTTTTTAGTTCATTTTTTTGTCTCTTTCGAATCAGAAAGAGACAAAAAATTAGACTAAAAAAAGATTATAGCACTACATTAGTGAAATTGCAGTCTATATGTGTATTTTTACGTAATAATCGCTATATTGTTATAACTTAGTTTTTAGAATTTTCGCCATATTCTAAAACAAGAATATATAGCAATATGGCGTAATATTCGTAAATACACAAAATCGCAATATGCGATTAATTATATCGCATATTATTTGCGTATAAATAGCATTATGATTTAATATTCGATTTCGACGAATATAAGACGCAATATTCAATCGAATATTCGCGAAATATCAGCGAATCGAATATGGCACCTCCCGCTCATCACTAAACTTCAAGAGATTGAAGGAGTTGATGAAAAGAGGTGAAGAGACTTTACGGTTCCAGCTAAAGACAGAAATAAGGATTGGCATCGTATGAACGGAAAAGTGTTATCTGTTATTCTACATCTTTAACTCATACTAACCCATCCTGATGTATGTTTCCTCTGTAACTAAAACATCTCCTGACTCACCTCTGAAACCAGAACTTATTCTGTCCAAGAAAAGAACTTATGCCAATCAGAGGTATATGATATTAGTAACTCTTTTCTTGCAGGATAAAGTTGAAAAATGTATGTACTTATGTGTCATACAATATTTTATAGGCGTAAGATGTCATCGAAGATGATTTCCATTATCTACATTGTCCTGATCTTGGGGAAGGAGTTCCATGCTGAGCCGATTGCCATGCCAGGTCCTTCGTCTGGAATCATGCTGCAAGATACAGTGGGGTTCATCTTGACGAACAAGAGGATATTATCCCAGAAGGTCTACATCAGCCTGGATACATGCGTTTTCGTTGAAAGGCAACTCAACGTGTCCGAAATCCAGTCGCCGGAGATCCAAGCCTGGTACCAGACGCACGTCGGATATTCGCAAGAACGGATTACCCAGATCCTGGAGCAAGCAAGGAAGACCTTGACCAGAGAGCAATTCTCACGAGTCAAAGACCGAAGCGATTTATTTCTGCGATCGTAGCCGCTATAATTTTTAGCGTAGTGAGCGCTGTCATTGCCACAGGTGTAACAGTTGCCAACTCAATCTCCATCAAAACTTTGGAACTCGAGATCAGTTCACTAAAAAGTAACTTAATGAGCATTCATGCAGAGATGGAAAAGCAGAAACAACATTTATTGGATTTGTATAACGTGGTACAAGATACTGTTATTACCGCAAAGTTATATTCTGAGTTATTGACTCACGCAAATCGTCATGAGAATAACGAACAGTTTGTTCAAAGTTATATTTCTAAGAGAGCTTATTTAGAAAGACTTTAGCCAAGCTCTAATTGCAACTTTGTAAACAAAGCATACGCGCCGTGACCCACGAAGAAGACATATGAAAAGCTCTTTGGACATTCCAAATATATTCTCACTTTGTGGAATATTTTGTAATGAAGGGGATTTGTCAGGCATTTTCATAACTATATGTGATATCTGATGATAATATGGTCAAAATGGACGTTCATTGCCTTTAAGAGATAGACTGAACTAGAGTTTTGCTATACAACTGAAACAGGCCAAGATGAGGTCATGCAGGGTTCAGTCTGTGTATAAGTTTATACTGAATACAAAATATATTGTTTTAAAAAATTAGTGCCAACAGATGTGGGCTTATCTTAAAGAATATAATGAGTCTCACATACACTGTCTGGAAGACACGACCATGTAATAACAAAGTGTGGTCCTTTCTCAGTATCGAGATAAGAGAGGTATTGAGTGTCACCAGAACACTAGTGTAACGTATATGATGTGATTCGTATAGTTTAGTATATTTAAACAATGATACATATGTCTGTATTATATCTAGTTATTGATAATGTATCAGTGTATCCATTTGTGTAATATATATATATATATATATATATATATACACAAATGGATACACTGATACATTATCAATAACTAGATATGAATATACAGACATATGTATCATTGTTTAAAAATATACTAAAACTATATGAAATCACACATGAATATATATACGTTACACTAGTGATTTTTGGAATGACACTCAATAACCTCTCTTGACTTGTCTTGAAAATGGCTCTGTGAGAGAGCTGAAACGTTGCTGTGTTAAACATGTTAAACATGTGTGAATAAACACCTTTTTGTTCACTTTTTCTAAGGAGTGCTGCGCCAGTTTGTTGGATTTGTATATATATATATATATATATATATATATATATATTATGTCATGTATGTATCAATGAGTGTATATTCTATAGAAGCATATAAGTTGTTTTTTTTACTAAGAGGATTTTCTTTTAGAGGAGAGCTCAGTTATCTTAGACGGCAATTAATCAGTCATTTGGATGGCTAAGATACACAAACTGGTTAAATTCTCTAATGACCATTGTATTCTTATCTGCCCCGATAAATTCAAGGATCAGGGAAACTTCTAATACCGTCAGTCAGTCTGAGCAAAGTGTCAGAAAGAACACCTCCTTTGGCTGATATAATAAGCAAAGGTTAAGAAGGTCATGTGAACAGATTAGATCTGTACACATCTGGCTTTCCTGAACATTTGAATTCTAAAAACATCATAGATGATACAATAGTGCCATCAAGTGATAGATAGACCGAATTTTCTAAAAAATGCCAATTAAAGGACGTGATTACCATAATTACCATACATTAACACCCACCTTATCCGATTGGAAATCCCTAATCCAAGAGGGGATGGACATAGATAAGGTTTAGAATATCTGATCCAGTTTTTGGGAAGTCGAAAACACTTCACAAACATCACAGGACATCACAGGACGTCACAGATTATCTTCACCACTTCCAGTCCTAAGAGAAAGCTCCTTCACCCTAAGGAATTCTTCCAGGAACACACCCTAGACTCACAAAAGAAACTGGAGATCTAAATCTTGGAAAGCTGGGTCCCATCTAAAAGCTTTTTATCCCAAAGCCAGGAGTAACGCATAATTTATTTTATTTGCAGTAATTATAAATCGCTCTAATTGGCATATAGTAAAGACCCCATTTTGAGTGGGTCCATAGTGTTAAAATAGTATTTTATGGGAAATTTTAATGAACGTGCACATCATTAAAATTCCTGTAATGTTTCTATCAGAGTGAGATCTCTGATCGGATTTTATTATCCGTAATTAGGCCAATAGGCGTATTTATAAGGTGTCTTTTACTGCTATATTCTTTGATTGAGCATAAGGGACTTTCCACAGATTCATTTCTATTTTTCTTCGTTATATTATAATGTTTGATAACCAAAACACTAAATGGTATTAATTTGCTGAAGAATAGCGTTGTATTGTACTCGGTTTTGGTAAATTAAGTGAGCCTGGTGTAAATGGTGGCGCACTATATTGTGGACAATTTTGATATTATATCCAAACTTTCTTCGTATTAATTTGTATGCCATTTTACTGTATTTATCTGTAATAAATTATATTTTATATAATTAATTGCACCCTTTTTCATTACCTGCAAAAATTGACTTTAGATCTCATCAATAAAAGAACTGGCGTTTATATGTCCGCCAATTAAATTTTTCATAATTTTTCATTTTTCATATTTCATAAAAATGTAAAATCATAATTTTATGATTTCATATTTTATATGAAATAAATATTCAACAAGATATATCATCCGGAAATAATATCTTAATCATAGCCTATCCAAACACTGTGCCTCCACTCCAGAAAAAGATAAACACAAAATCAAAATCACTCCCATAGACTTTATACCCGAAAATCCATCTAACCGGTTTGAAAAATTACAGAAAAGGGAAGTCTACTGGATCTACCAGTTGGACACACTGGACCCGAGAAGTCTAAATGAGACCATCATATGACCAGCTGGGACCACCATATATCATATTGTGTTATACAGTACAGACCAAAAGATTGGACACACCTTCTCATTCAAAGAGTTTTCTTTATTTTCATGACTATGAAAATTGTAGATTCACACTGAAGGCATCAAAACTATTAATTAACACATGTGGAATTATATACATAACAAAAAAGTGTGAAACAAATGAAAATATGTCATATTCTAGGTTCTTCAAAGTAGCCACCTTTTGCTTTGATTACAGCTTTGCACACTCTTGGCATTCTCTTGATGAGCTTCAAGAAGTAGTCACCTGAAATGGTCTTCCAACAGTCTTGAAGGAGTTCCCAGAGATGCTTAGCACTTGTTGGCCCTTTTGCCTTCACTCTGTGGTCCAGCTCACCCCAAACCATCTTGATTGGGTTCATGCCTCGCGACTGTGGAGGCCAGGTCATCTGGCGCAGCACCCCATCACTCTCCTTCATGGTCAAATAGCCCTTACACAGCCTGGAGGTGTGTTTGGGGTCATTGTCCTGTTGAAAAATAAATGATGGTCCAACTAAACTCAAACCTGATGGAATAGCATGCCGCTACAAGATGCTGTGGTAGCCATCTTGGTTCAGTATGCCTTCACTTTTGAATAAATCCCCAACAGTGTAACCAGCAAGGCACCCCCACACCATCACACCTCCTCCTCCATGCTTCATGGTGGGAACCAGGCATGTAGAGTCCATCCGTTCACCTTTTCTGCATCGCACAAAGACATGGTGGTTGGAACCAAAGATCTCAAATTTGGACTCAGACCAATGCACAGATTTGTGGTCTAATGTCCATTCCTTGTGTTCTTTAGCCCAAACAAGTCCCTTCTGCTTGTTGCCTCTCATTAGCAGTGGTTTCCTAGCAGATATTCTACCATGAAGGCCTGATTCACACAGTCTCCTCTTAACAGTTGTTCTAGAGATGTGTCTGCTGCTAGAACTCTGTGTGGCATTGACCTGGTCTCTAATCTGAGCTGCTGTTAACCTGCAATTTCTGAGGCTGGTGACTCGGATGAACTTATCCTCCGCAGCAGAGGTGACTCTTGGTCTTCCTTTCCTGGGGCAGTCCGCATGTGAGCCAGTTTCTTTGTAGCGCTTGATGGTTTTTGTGACTGCACTTGGGAAGTTTTCCCAATTTTCGGACTGACTGACCTTCATTTCTAGTAATGATGGCCACTCGTTTTTCTTTACTTAGCTGATTTTTCTTGCCATAATACAAATTCTAACAGTCTATTCAATAGGACTATCAGCTGTGTATCCACCTGACTTCTCCACAACGCAACTGATGGTCCCAACCCCATTTATAAGTGTAACAATGGCAGTTGGCAGCCGCCAGCGTGCAGTGCCTCTGACTACGTACCTCAGTCGAGCTGCACGCGGGACTCCTCCTCTTCGCTGCAGGCTCCGGACCCGCTTTCCTGCACTGTCACAGGCTACGACAGCTTCTGTTATATCTTGTAGGAGCCGCAGGCGTCCTGGTACCTTAAGGGTTAATGCACGCCCCTGATTCCGCCCTCTCTCAAATCCTGGCCAGGCACCACCTTTATAAGGGTGCTTCCCCCTTCCTGCAATGGCTGAGCAATATTGTAATTCCTACAGCTAAGGCTCCTGTTGTTCCTGCATTCGATATCCTGCTTATGACCTCTGCCAGTATCCTGACCTCGTCTCTGCTTGATCCTCTTGTACCTCGCTGCTCTCAAGTTAAAGACCCGGACTGTCGACCACGCCTCTGTCTGCTGTGCAGATCGTTACACCATCTCCACCTGGACTAACTCAGCTCTGCTGTTCTCACAGCACTAGCTCTGCTATACCGCTGGTTCAGCTCAGCATTATCCTGCGGCTGTCTGCTATATTGCCTGTTCCCTGGTGCTAGCATCGGGGCTTTCTGGCCTGCCCGGCCAGCTGCCACTTAACCGGGAGTCCAGCTTCCGCATCCTGGAGCGGGATGAAGGGTGAAAACCAGGGGGACACTTAGACTCCGCTCCCAAGTTTGGCCCAAAGTCAAACCGGTAAGTGGTACAGCGGGTCCACACCCGTTGATCCGTTACAGTTTGCTCAGGCCATGGATCCCGCTGGCAAGCCCACGCCTGTGGTACAAGGGTTCCTAAATAAATGCTTGATCCACTTTGAGCTACATGGAGACAAGTTCCAGTCTGACCGAGCAAAAGTGGCTTTCATTATATCTCTGCTCTCTGGAGAAGCTCTTGCTTGGGCTAATCCTATATGGGAGCGAAGCGGACCCGAGACTGCAAGCTTACAGACCTTCTTAACTGGTTTCCGTACAGTATTTGAGGAACCTGGCCGTGCCTCGTCTGCAGCCTCTGCTCTTCTTCATCTGCGTCAAGACGCTAGGACAGTGGGCCAATACGCAATCCAGTTCCATACACTTGCCGCAGAACTGTCCTGAAATGGTGAAGCTCAACGAGCCGTATTCTGGGAGGGTCTGAGTGACCGCATTAAAGATGAACTTGCAGAATGGGACCTCCCTGGCTCTCTGGACGCTTTGATCACGTTGGCCACACGCATAGACGTGCTTTTTCGTGAACGTTTTTCTCAAGCTGCAAGGATGAAGCAGACGTCTAAACTCGCACCTGTCTTCCAGAGGACTGTTCAGACTCCTGCTGCGATTCCGTCTGAAGAGCCCATGCAGGTGGATCGCCTGAAGCTCTCTGATCAGGAGCGCCAGCGACAGCGAGCAGAGAACTTGTGCCTCTAATGTGGTGGAAAGGAACATGTTGTTCGTACTTGCCCCAGAAGGCGGAAAACTTCAGCGCCTAAGCTCATTGGGAGAAGTCACCCTAGGTGAAAAAGACAACTCTCCCAAACTTCTTATCCCTGTAATGGTGTCTGCTAGGAAAACCAGTATATTGGTACCTGCCTTCCTGGATTCTGGCGCTGCCGGGAATTTTGTTAATCAAACCCTGGTGACCCAGTGCCAGCTTTCCACTACCCGTCTGGCGAAGCCTCTGGTGGCAATGATTGTTAATGGACAAGCCTTACCAAAACCTATTCAGTTCGTCATTGCTCCTGTGAAACTCCAAGTCGGAGTGCTACATTCTGAAGAAATATCCTTCTATGTCCTGCCAGATTCCACGGACCCAGTGATTCTGGGATTGCCCTGGCTACAGCAACATTCTCCCATCTTAGACTGGCGAAAGGGGGATATTCTCCGCTGGGGTCCTCAGTGCCAAACCTCCTGCCTGTCGATGGTTCACCCAATGTCTCCTCGTCCGGTTCCTGTGAACCTGCCTGGTCTGCCTTCCGCAATTTGCATCCTTTGGAGATGTTTTCTGTAAGAAGAAGGCGGAGACTTTACCACCTCATCGGACTTATGACTGTCCGATCGATCTTCTACCTGGGACTTCTCCTCCTCGTGGAGGGGTTTATCCTTTATCTCTGCCTGAGACACAGGCTATGGCCGAGTATATTAAGGAGAACCTGGAGAGGGGATTTATCCGGAAGTCTACCTCGCCGGCTGGAGCCAGTTTTTTCTTCGTTTCCAAAAAAGACGGGTCACTCCGTCCATGCATAGATTATCGTGGACTGAACAAGATTACAGTCAAGAACAAGTATCCTCTGCCCCTGATGTCTGAATTATTTGACCGTATCCGAGGCGCACAGATATTTTCTAAATTGGATCTACGTGGTGCATATAACCTGATCCGAATCCGTGAAGGCGACGATTGGTGACGGCATTCAATACCCGTGATGGCCACTATGAGTACTTGGTTATGCCGTTCGGCCTTTGCAACGCTCCTGCAGTCTTCCAAGAATTTGTAAATGACATCTTCCGGGACCTGTTATACAAGTGTGTAGTAGTGTATCTCGACGATATTTTTATTTATTCAACCGACTTGTCCACTCACCGGAAACAAGTGCGCCTGGTTCTGCAGCGCTTAAGGGAGAATGGTCTGTTTTCCAAGCTCGAAAAGTGTGTCTTTGAGCAGTCTTCCTTACCCTTTCTGGGGTACATTGTTTCCTGCACTGGTCTGCAAATGGATCCCGACAAGGTCTCTGCCATCCTGAATTGGCCAACTCCCATGTATGGTTTCCTTGGGCCTGAATCTGTGAATGTGGCCTGTGGCACTGCTGGCAGACCTGAATCTATTTTTGGCTGTGATGAGAACTTCTCCAACTCCCATGTATGGTTGCCTTGGGCCTGAATCTGTGAATGTGGTCTGTTGCACTGCTGGCAGACATGAATCCTTTTTGGCAGTGATGAGAACTTCTCCAAGTCCCATCTATGGTTGCCATGGGCCTGAAGCTGTGAATGAGGCCTGTGGCGCTGCAAGCAGACATGAATCCTTTATGGCTGTGAGGAGAACTTCAACTACCATAGCATTTCCACCTGATGCCACCCCAACCTCCTATTCCACCTCCTTCTCCAACTGTAGTACTGTGTGGATTTTACACACGGAAATCCATGGCAGAACATCTGCAGCTCTACCTGCCCTAGTGGCTGTACCATAAATTCCATGAATTTTAGTTATACCCACATAATTAGAAGTAACAGTAGGAATATTAGGGCACATACATAAAACGTATTTTGGTACTGTTACAGCAGTGGCTGCAAGCCGCCGCTGCTCTGCTCACCTTTCCTGGCATCTTGGACCTACCTCCTGCAGCATTCTTCTTGGAAGGTCCGGTCTGCTTTGTCACTCCATAGAGGCTGAGGCTTGCTTGCCTACAAAGTCTCTCCATTTCTGGTAGTAGGGCATACGTGTTCTCCCTCTTATTAATAAAGCTCCAGCATGTACGTGCTCTATTATTTACCAGCCGATGGCTGGCAACTCTGAGGTACTTCAGGAACCTTTTCCTATGGGAGAATGCCTGAGAAGTTAGATTCATTAGATTGCTAAGTTCATGCTACTGTAGGTGTGCTTTGTCCTATTGTCTGACTGTGTACCAACCTCTGCCTGTTTACTGTAACAGGACCCTAGGCTGCCTGACCTCATCTGTGACTGACCTTCATATTGACCCTTTGCTGCCTGCCTTTACCTTGGGCCTTTTTCTATATTAAACATACTCAGCCAGCCCTGCACACACATGTAGAACAGAAGGTGGGCCAGTCCTTGAGCCTGTCGGTGTCTACCAAAGTGCACGGCAGCGCCTACGTGTGGAGCTATAACTATAATCAGGGACAATACATGTTCTTTATGGCCCACTGGGTGAATGTGGTTCCTGTATAGCCACAGCAGCAATTTGGCCTAATGACACCTCTTCCGCCTCCACGTTCTCACGCCGTTGGTCCTGCGACAATGTCAGCCTCTGCCTCTTCATCCTCCACCGTGTCCTCAGCCTTCACTGCAGGGACAATTTACAGTGTCACACCAGCATTAGTGTTGAGCGCGAATATTCGATTAGCGATATTCGCAACTTAGAGAATTCGCAAATATTTTGAATATAGTGATATATATTCGTAAAAACGAATATTTGCTCTTTTTTTTCATCTGAACCCATTAGAGTAGTATGTAATGGGTTCAGATAAAAAAAAGACGAATATTCGTTTTTACGAATATATATCACACTATATTTTACATATTCGCAAATTCTAGCAAGCCAACAAAACAGGAAAGTTGACTATAACCCGCCCTTACTTGATTAATGCGCATATTCTATTAGCCGTTTTTTCGCATAGGAAGAAATAAATTAAATAATGAAGAATATTCTAATTCAGTCAGGATAAACTTATTCTAATTCAGTCAGAAACTTCTAGCAGCTTGAAAAATGTAGCCAAAGTGACTCACACCTGTATTTTGCGTTATGAATTCGCTTTGTGCGATTTTCACATTGCCAATTTTTCGCAATCAAGAGAATAATCTTGAATACGAATATTCGCGAATATATGAATATTCTAATTAATATTTGAGAAATATCACAAATTCGAATATTGCCCGGCCGCTATCACTAACCAGGATACCACATGTGCAGGGCATGGTGGTGTCATGCTGTTCTGCGCCTAGTGTGCCTGGGGAGGAGCTGCTCCGTGCTCCTTCATCATGAAATCGAATACTGGCTTTCTCAGCGACAACTCAAAATCGGAACCATTGTGACCGACAACGGAAAGAACATGGTGTTGGCGCTGCGCCAAAGAGGGTGGAGCCATGCGCTCTGCATGGCACACATGTTCAATCTGGTTGTCAAACGGTTCCTAAAGTTTTCAACGCATCTGCAAGACATTCTAAAAATAGCCAGGAAACTTTGCATGCACTTCAGCCACTTGTACACTGCAAAGAACACCCTCCTTGAGCTGCAGCAGCAGAACGGCATCCCCCAACATAGGCTGATATGCAACGTTTCCACCCAGTGGAATTCCACCCTCCATATGTTGGACCGACTATATGAACAGATAAAGGCAATAAACGATTTCTTAATGATCCAAGCAGACAGGAGTAATCCCCTGTGTAACTTCCATGTCAGCCAGTGGCAGCTCATGTGTGACACCTGCCATTTGCTTAGGCCCTTTGAGGAGACCATTTTATTTGTCAGTCGGCAGTACTAGGGGATGGACAATGTCCTTCATGTCCTGAAACAGATGCTGGTAAATCTGGCTGGTCAGGTGACTGGAGACGTGACGCCTGCATCTCTTGGCCACATGAGCCCTGTGGGGGCTGAACTGCTAGAGGAAGGAGGAGGACATAGATCCACCGCAGCACTCCAGTTAATAGCAAATATCTTCTTACATTAGCACCAAAGTGTGTACCGTTTCAGCCTTCGGTCTCTTGACAAAGACCGAAAGGTTGAAACGCTGCTACACTTTGGTGCTAATAAAGAAGATATTTGCTATTAACTGGAGTGCTGCGTGGATCTTATTGTCCGTTTGAACTAAGGAGGGGGTCAGAAGGTTGGGACCCTGCACTGCTTGCACCGCCACAATTGGATATGAGCTTCAGTGATATACTGAAGTAAGTGGTGCTGTCTTGCCTATACTATGGAGTGAAAGGGAGGAGAACATTGGAGAATAGGCAATGTGTAGCGAAATGGATGGTTTTTCAACACAGGTGACAGGAGAGGAGGAGCAGGAGCAGCCACAGGACGATGAGGAAGACTGGGCAGAGGACCCAGACACACCTTGGCAGTATGCAGTGGAGATAGAGGCAGGGAGTCCCTCCGAGTCACATGCACAAATGGCCCTATGCATGCTCACTTGCTTGCTTAGTGACAGTCGAATTGTCACCATTCGGCAGAGGGATGATTTCTGGCTCTCCAACTTGTTGGACCTTCACTACCCGTCCAAAATGGGGGCCTTTTTTACACCTGCTGAGAGGGAGGACAAACTGAACTACTATAGAGATATCCTATGTAGTCAGTTGGCCGCTGCCTATCTGCACCATCGTCCATCCTCTTGCAGGTCTGACCGATGGGGCCCTCTGTGCTAATGTTCCCCTGCCATGGCTGATGTTGCAGAGTGTGTGGGTAGGAGCAGTTCCAGCTCCATCAGTAGCAGCTGGAGTCTAGAGTCTCTGATAAGCAGCTTTCTTCACCCACCTAGTGAAAAAACTGCTCACCATCATCATCAGCAGCAGCAGCTAGACCTGGAGCAGGACCTGAACCAGCAGGTAGTCGCATACTTGGATAATACCCTGCCATCCCACATTAAAGATCTGCTGGACTACTGGGCAGCCAAACTGGATTTCTGGCCGCAACTGGCAGAGTTTGCCCTGGAAAAGCTGTCCTGCCAAGCCAGTAGTGTGGCATCAGAGCAGGTGTTTAGTGCAGCGGGGGCCATAGTTACTCCAAGAAGAACTCTCCTGTCCACCCAAAATTTGGAGAGACTGAACCTTGTCAAGATGAATCAGGTGTGGATTGGCCAGGATTTCCACTCCACCAATGCCTGATGCATCAGACTAGATCATCCATGGTGCCACACCAACACTTTGACAAAGAGACCATTTTTTCTTGCTACCTGCCTCAGCTACTATTCTGATGCTGTCACGCACCTGATGCTACACATTTGATGCCAAGTGCTTCTTCTTACATCCACCATCATCAGCGGGTACTGTTATTGCCAACAGGTCACTTTGTGGTCTCATGATGCTACTGCCACCTCCACACTATGTCACCTTGCCACTCTGTGGCCTCCTTATGCTGCTGCTGCCAACTCCACACTATGTCAACTTGCCACTCTGCGGCCTCCTGATGCTGCTGCCACCTCCACAATATGTCACCTATATTGCATTTGCCTGGTCTGCCCGTGTGTGAAAGGCTGCAGGCCCACAGACTGTAGTGTGCCCACTGCCAGTGCCCACCAATCATACCGTGTGGCACAGGACTTTGCATAAAAAAATGGCATTTCATTTTTACACTCTAATCTAATCTTAGTTGCCTGCCTGCTGCCAGTGTGTGTTAAGCCCACTTCCACTGACTGTAGTGTGCCCACTGCCAGTGCCCACCACTCATACTGTGTGGCACAGGACCTGCATTAAAAAAAAGGCATTTAATTTTTACACTTTAATATAATTTCAGTTGCCTGGCCTGTCTGCTGCCAGTGTGTGTCAGGCCCATATCCACTGACAGTAGTGTGCCTACCGCCATTGCCCACCACTCATACCTTGTGGCACAGGACTTTGCATAAAAAAGGCATTTCATTTTTACACTTTAATCTAATTTCAGTTGCCTGGCCTGCCTGCTGACAGTGTGTGTCAGGCCCACTTCCACTGAATGTAGCGTGTCCTCTGCCAGTGCCCACCACTCATACCGTGTGGCACAGGACTTTGCATTAAAAAAAGGCATTTAATTTTTACACTTTAATCTAATTTCAGTTGCCTGCCTGCTGCCAGTGTGTATCAAGCACACTTCCACTGACTGTAGTGTGCCCACTGCGAGTGCCCACCACTCATACCGTGTGGCAGAGGACTTTGCATAAAAAAGGCATTTCATTTTTACACTTTAATCTAATTTCAGTTGCCTGGCCTGCCTGCTGACAGTGTGTGTCAGGCCCACTTCCACTGAATGTAGCATGTCCTCTGCCAGTGCCCACCACTCATACCGTGTGGCACAAGACTTTGCATTAAAAAAAGGCATTTCATTTTTACACTTTAATCTAATTTCAGTTGCCTGTCTGCTGCCAGTGTGTGTCAAGCACACTTCCACTGACTGTAGTGTGCCCACTGCCAGTGCCCACCACTCATACCGTGTGGCAGAGGACTTTGCATAAAAAAGGCATTTCATTTTTACACTTTAATCTAATTTCAGTTGCCTGGTCTGCCTGCTGCCAGTGTGTGTCAGGCCCACTTCCACTGACAGTAGTGTGCCCACTGCCAGTGCCCACCACTAATACCGTGCGGCACAGGGCTTTGCATAAAAAAAGGCATTTCATTTTTACACTTTAATCTAATTTCAGTTGCCTGGCCTGCCTGCTGCCAGTTTGTGTCAGGCCCACTTCCACTGACTGTAGTGCCGGTGGCACAGTAGCTTGCCGATAAATAAGGCATTTAATTTTTACCCTTTAATCTAAGGTTAGTTGCCTGCCAGTGTGTGTCAGGCCCACTTCCACTGACTGTAGTGTGCCCACTGCCAGTGCCCACCACTCATACCGGGTGGCACAGTACCTTGCACGCATAGTACCACTAATCAAAAAATAAATGACAGGCAGAGGCAGGCCACCCCGCAGGGGCCGTCGTGGTGCTGTGATTTAATTTGGCCCTAGAATAATGCCTAGTGTTCAGAGGCCACATATCCTGAACTCGAAAAATTCTGAGGACATAGTTGACCAGCTTACACAGGACACCCAATCTTCTACAGCTTCCGCTCAGAACCTTGACACACCATCCTCCTCGAGCTCAGCTTCGGGCACCTCTCAAGTTACCACTCGCCCGTCCGCCACCAGCAACACTAGCACCACAGCCGCTTCATTTGATCGGTCAGAGGATTTATTTACACATCAGTTGGAAGAAATGAGTGATGCGCAACCATTATTGCCAGAGGATGTAGATAACAGGGATAAATCTCAGCCGGGCAGCATTACACAAATGGACGTACGGTGTGATGATGATGATGTTGTACCCGATGCTGCTTCTTTTGCTGAGTTGTCAGATACAAGTGAAGCGGTTGATGATGACGATGTGTCCGTGGATGTCACGTGGGTGCACGCTCAAAGAGAAGAAGAACAGGGGGAAAATTCAGATGGGGAGACAGAGATGAGGAGGAGACGAGTCGGAAGCAGGGGGAGGTCATCGCAAGGAGCTAGTGGCACAATCAGACAGCATGTATCGGCACTCGGGGTCAGCCAGACAGCACACCAATAACAAATGCTGTTGCCACCACAGGATCAACACATGAGTACACGCAGCACACAAACTCAAAGCCACCATCCTCCTCCTGGTCCAGCATCTTCAGCCACGCCAACCACTGCTGTCCTCCTTGTCCCTCTCAACCACCCACCACTCCGCCTTTCACCTTCAGCAGTTCCTGCTCATCTGCCCACAGTCAGGTGTCTGTCAAGGAAATGTTTGAGCGTAGAAGCCAATGTTACAGAGTCACCCCTTGCCTGGCGTCTGACAGCTGGCTTGACGGAACTCTTAGCCCGCCAGCTTTTACCATACAAGCTGGTGGAGTCTGAAGGCCTTCAAAAAATTTGTAGCTATTGGAACACCCCAGTGGAAGGTACCCGGCCAGAATTATTTTTCACAAAAGGCTATACCAACCTGTACTCTATTGTGGAAAAGGAAGTCATGACATGTCTGGCACACAGTGTTGGGGCAAGGGTCCATCTGACCACTGATACCTGGTCTGCAAAGCACGGTCAGGGCAGGTATATCACGTACACTGCGCATTGGGTAAACCTGCCGACGGCTGCCAAGCATGGAATGCGTGGCTCTGCAGTGGAGTTGTGACACTGCCATGACTTGCAGGCAGGCCTGCTGCCACCTCCTCTACTCCTCCTACTCCATCCTCTTCGTTAACCTCCTCGGCTGAGTCCTGTTCTGCTGCTGCGTCTTGCTCCACATCATCAACTGCACCCCCTAGCTCCCCAGGGGCTATTCCACATCCCGGATACGACAGTGTCACGCTATCTTGGGGTTGACTTGCCTGAAAGCAGAGAGTCACACTGGACCAGAACTCCTGTCCGCCCTGAACGCATAGGAGGATCAGTGGTTGACCCCACACCAACTGGAGATCGGCATGTAGCGTGTGACAACGGAAGCAATCTGTTGGCGGCATTGATGGTGTGCATGGCACATGTGTTGAATCTGATTGTACAAAGCTTTGTGTGTAAGTACCCAGGCTTACAGGTCGTCCTCAAGCAGTCCAGGAAGGTGTGTGGCCATTTCAGGCGTTCCTACACGGCCATGGCACACATTTTCGATATTCAGCGGTGAAACAACATGCCAGTGAGGTGCTTGATTTGCGACAGCCCGACACCTTGGAATTCAACACTCCTAATGTTCAACTGCCTGCTCCAACAGGAAAAAGCTGCCAACGAGTATTTGTATGACCGGGGTGCTAGGACAGCCTCTGCGGAGCTGGGTATTTTGCTACGTTACTGGACGCTCATGCGCAATGCCTGTAGGCTCATGCGTCTTTCTGAGGAGTTGACAAACCTAGTCAGTCGCACCGAAGGCATGAGCAACCTCATCCCATTTGCTTTCTTCCTGGAGGGTGCCCTGCAAAGAGTGCTGAATCAGGCCGTAGATGAGCGTGAAGAGGAAGAGTTGTGGTCACCATCACCACCAGAAACAGCCTTATCTTCATCGCTTGCTGGACCTGCGGCAACGCTGGAAGAGGAGTCTGAGGAAGAGAAGTCAGAGGAGGAATGTGGCTTTGAGGAGGAGGAAGACCAACCACAGCAGGCATCCCAGGGTGCTCGTTGTTGTCACCTATCTGGGACCCGTGGTGTTGTGTGGCTGGGGGGAAGAACAGACCTTCAATTACATTAGTGAGGATGAGGAACGGGACATGAGTAGCTCTGCATCCAACCTTGTGCAAATGGGGTCTTTCATGCTGTCATGCCTGTTGAGGGACCCTTATATAAAAAGGCTGAAGGAGAACGACCTGTACTGGGTGGCCACGCTACTAGACCCCTGGTATAAGCAGAAAGTGGCTGAAATATTACCAAATTCCCAGAAGTCGGAAAGGATGTAGCACTTCCAAAACAAGTTAAAAAGTATGCTTTATACAGCATATAAGGGTGATGTCACAGCACAACGGGAATCTAACAGGGGAAGAGGTGAAAGTAATCCTCCTCCTACCACAACCACGACGGCAAGGACAGGACTCTTTACAGACGTGTTGTTGATGGAGCTTTTTAAGTCCCGCGCATCGCCACAGCCCTTCGGGGTCCACTCTCAGAGAGCGACTCGACCGAAAGGTAGCAGACTACCTCGCCTTAACTGCAGATATCGACACTCTGAGGAGCGATGAACCCCTTGACTAGTGGGTGAGCAGGCTTGACCTGTGGCCTGAGCTATCCTAATTTGCGATAGAACTTCTGGAATGCCCCACTTCAAGTCTCCTGTCAGAAAGGACCTTCAGCGCAGCAGGAGGTATTGTCACTGACAAGAGAAGTCACCTAGGTCAAAAAAGTGTACATTACCTCACCTTTATTAAGATAATTGAGGCGTGAATACCGAAGGGACTGACAGTGGAGGATGCATTTGACTAAAAAAAGGCCTGATTAGATGGCTTGGGCTAAAAATGGTCCCCACGCTGCTGTATTTAATCTCTGCATGCCGGATGACTTGCGTGAGTTCTTCACCACCAACTAGGGTTCAAGGCCCAAATGTTTTAGTACACTTTCTGCCGGGAAAACATAAATTTTTCTGGACGCTGCTACAGCAGCGGCTGCAACAATAAACCAAATTTTTCAGGCATGTGTACATGCCTAATTTTTTAGGCATAGAGGAATAAAATTTATGTCATGAGTGTGTCAACTATTGACAACTCTTTGCGGTTGTCTAAAATCTATTCGATACATGTCCCCTGATAGGGGACGTAACAGGGATTAAACTGATAAGAATAGTACTAGTTAACACACCACCCATATAGGGTTGCACAGTACATTGCACGGCACACGCACAGTGCCCCAGATTAAAGGTAATTGGAACGACCAAGCTTCTTTTTCCATCTCCCGGTTCCTAAAATCTATTCGATACACATCCCCTGATAGGGGACGTAACAGGGATTAAACTGATAAGAATAGTACTAAGTAACACACCACTCATATGGGGTTGCACAGTATATTGCACGGTGCATGTGCAGTGCCCCAAATTGGAAGTAAGAGGAACGACCAAGCTTCTTTTTCCATCTCCCGGTTCCTAAAATCTATTCAATACACTTCCTCTGATAGGGGACGTAACAGGGATTAAACTGATAATAATAGTACTAGTTAACACACCACTCATATAGGGTTTCACAGTACATTGCACGGCACACGCTCAGTGCCCCAAATTGGAAGTAAGAGGAATGACCAAGCTTCTTTTTCCATCTCCCGTTTCCTAAAATCTATTCGATACATGTCACTTGATAGGGGACGTAACAGGGATTAAACTGATAAGAATAGTACTAGTTAACACACCACTCATATAGGGTTGCACTATACATTGCACGTGCACACGCAAGTGCCCCAAATTGTGAAGTAAGAGGAACGACCAAGCTTCTTTTTCCATCTCCTGGTTCTAAAATCTATTCGATACACGTCTCCTGATAGAGGACGTAACAGGGATTAAACTGATAAGAATAGTACTAAGTAACACACCACTCATATAGGGTTGCAAAGTACATTGCACGGCGCACGCGCAATGCCCCAAATTGGAAGTAAGAGGAACGACCAAGCTTCTTTTTCCATCTCCCGGTTCCTCAAAATCTATTTGATACATGTCCCTGATAGGGGGACATAACAGGGATTAAACTGATAAAAGTTGTACTACTGATTACTGAACACACCACTCATATAGGGTGGCACAGTACATTTTCTGAGGAAGAGGCGTTCAATGACGTCAGTAAGGACAAGGAACGGGACATGGCTAGCTTGGTATCCAACCTTGTGCAAATGGGGAGTTTGCGGTTGTGCAAATGGGCTGTTTGCGGTTGTTTGTGGTGGTTAAATGGGGAGTTTGGTCTTTCACAGTTAGGTCTGTCACTGTGAAGCGGGCGTAACCCTTACACTACCTGATCGATACAACATCATACCGGATCATATACACACACTGGATGTTTTAAAGCACGTTATTCCAAACAATTTGGAATGTTAGGTGATTTATGCCCTTTATGGATTAAAACCCGACTCTGCGTCCACTCACGTAATTTTCCATGGGAGTTTGCCATGGATCCCCTCCGGCATGCTACAGGTCCAGGTGTTAGTCCCCTTGAAACAACTTTTCCATCACTACTGTGGCCAGAAAGAGTCCCTGTGGGTTTTAAAATTTGCCTGCCTAATGAAGTCTCTGGCGCTTCGTCCGGTTCGCCAGTTCGCGAACATTTGCGGAAGTTCACGTTCGCAAAGGGAAAATTTTATGTTTGCGACATCTCTATTTGTTACCACAAAGTGCGAGGAAATTTGCCTTTCTCTGAAAATCTAATTAAAATGGAGTGAATGTTTATATGTGTGAAAGTAATGATCATGTATGTGATTACAATATCAGAGCAAAGAGATACATTTTTTGAGAAAAGCTGAGCATTTGCAAGGAGCCTGTAGCCTCGATGCAAGGTATGGTTGAGTATGGACGTTTTTGTATGATAACCTGCCGAACATTTGTTCACATCTGTAAATGTAAAATTCTGCATTACATTAATCTGAACTTTGTTTAATGCTTTATATATATTTGTGCATCCTGGTATGTACAATGGAAAGAAACAACATTGCCTGATCAATATCCCTCCACACCTTTCATATTGTTTAAAAGATAATAATTTAATATGAAACAAATCTTAGTTTTAATCTGTGCTGTGCTTCAAATGAAATCACTGTCAAGGTTTCTGCATATATATAGAACTTGGTATCAGATAAATAAATGTCTGTCTTCAAGCTATATCATTTTGAAGACCACAAATGCTATTCGGAAATTGTCATTCAAACAAGAGTATTAAACAGACAGAATGAATGCAGAAGGTATCAACATGATAAACATCCTTATAGAAGAGGTTCTTTTCTTTTGATGCTTTTCTTTCGACTTAGCAGATGAAATAGAAAAATAAAGTACTTGAATTCAGATTGTTCTTAAAATAAATGTTAAACACATTTAATATTTACTTGTCAGAACTCTTCTCTATTATGCAGTAAACACATTATCCAATCTTTTGGAGAACTGGAGTTTTATCGGGCAATGCTAGTTTGTAACACGTTTTTATTATTATTGTTGTTAATAACATGAATATGGCAACACTTGTGGAAACACTGTAACCGGTTCATTGTTGGGCCAAACTCTAAGGGCATTATTCTGGTACGTTGCAGGTATTTACCCTTTAACCCTGTATAGGGATGTGGACTTCACTGCCGGTTAGTGACTAGTAGTGATGGACGAACATCGGCCGGAGACGATTTGCGACGCGATCACATGAACGCTATCAAATGTTTGCAAACTGTAAGTTCGCAGTGGACCCCATTCACTTTAATAGCAGACGAACCTGAAAAACTTTCAGGTCATATTTGCAACCAACAAATACTTACCATAAGTGCACAAATAGTTCCACAACATGGACAGTGACATACCAGGGGGATCAATGAAAAAATTCCCACATAAAATATGTATTTTAATCATGGGCCATTTTATGTGTCTTAGAGGGAAACTCTCAAAAATGTGCCCTGCTGGAACCTTTTTTATTTCCTATCTGCTTGATGTATACAAATGTATTAACGAATAACCATAAAGGGACACGCAATAAAAATATTTTTAAACTTTATTAGTTGACAAAAGACCAACAACAGATATATACATAATGTCAATATCATAGAATATATGGCGGCAGTACAAATGGTAACCAAGACAAGTGACTCCCCTCCCATCCACTCACAAAATTTCAACAGGAGTTGAGGGATATTCTTCAAAGGGGAGTGGATGACGTGATAATAACAGCAAAATAGTTTAATTTTTTATTGCCTGAGCACCCAGTAATTCCTACATTGTATTTGCTACCGAAGGTACATAAAGACCCTCTGAATCCACCTGGACGACCCATAATTGCAGGCATTGATGGATTGAGTGATGCTATCTGCAAGTATGTTGACTACTTTCTACAGCCACTGGTGGAAGAATTGCCATCTTTTTTGAAAGACACAACAGATATATTGAAAAAAATGGAGGAGATTCACTTGGAACCTGATATGTATATAGCCACATGTGACGTGGAATCCCTGTATACGTCTATTAACCATCATGATGGCATGACTTTCTCCTGTTACTTTTGGAGTACATTTTGACGCATAACTTTTTCATGTTTGGGGGGTCCTTCTACCTACAGCTCCGGGGCACAGCAATGGGGGCGGCCTGTGCGCCCTCGTATGCTAATTTGTTCCTGGGGCTGTGGGAAAGGGGGATCCTCCAGACAGATTCCCTGCCAGAGGCCAATAGCGTCCAATATTGGGGATGCTATATTAATGACATTGTGGTAATCATAAAATGCAAAAAGATTGTGGAGCCCCAGTTATGGGTCTACAACACAGTGAAAGCCAGATATCCCTCAAAGGAAGGAAAAACAAGCAAAGGGGTGTCTCCATTACAGAGATCACCAAAACCACCATATTAAGTGGCCCCTATGTCAAGATCCCGCTCTTTTACAAGCTTTAAGGATGTGACGGGGAAGACCTAAGCAAGTTATCCATCCACAGACAGCTGTTTCGGGGTGTTGCCCCTCATCAGTGTGGAGTAGGATTCTGGCTAACCGGGAGCGATGCTTTGGTGACTACTCAAACAAAGCAATAGCTGATCTTAGGGAGACCAGCTACAAAAATACCGTGGAGCCTCACTTAAGAGTCTCAAACACAGCAATCCAAAGTGCAAAGCTCCCTGGGAAACATAAAATGCAAAAAGATTGTGGAGCCCCAGTTATGGGTCTACAACACAGTGAAAGCCAGATATCCCTCAAAGGAAGGAAAAACAAGCAAAGGGGTGTCTCCATTACAGAGATCACCAAAACCACCATCATTAAGTGGCCCCTATGTCAAGATCCGCTCTTTGGATTGCTGTGTTTGAGACTCTTAAGTGAGGCTCCACGGTATTTTTGTAGCTGGTCTCCTAAGATCAGCTATTGCTTTGATGTGGTAATCAGGCAGGGAACAACTGAAAGTTTTGCTAATTTTGTGGGACAGTTGAACAATAATGTATTCAATATCAAACTTACCTTCAAGGTGGCTCGCACAAAGATGGAGTTCTTGGATGTTATGTTCCATGTGGATTCAGAGGAGTCGGATGACAACTGATCTATATAGGAAAGAAACCTTGGTGAATGCAGTATTACATGCCAGTTCTTCATATCCTGGTAATTTGATTAAAAATATACCTGTGGGCTCGTCGAATATGCTCATCGGATGTTGCGTTTGAGTTGCAGGCGGAAGATTTGAGGAGGAGATTTCAAGATAGAGGCTATGGGAAAAGATGCATTGAGAGGGCATATAATAGAGCAAAATTTACCAGTAGAAGAGACTTACTCCATAAAAAGGTGAGACGTGAGGATAAACCAGTTGTCAGATTTATTACGAACTTTAACTCCAGGTGGAAGGCGGTTAATGCTGCCCTGTCCAAATACTGGGATATTCTAACACAGGATCCACAACTACAAGATGTCATACCAGACCGTCCATCTATAACATACCGTAGGTGAAAGAATTTGCGAGACCATCTGACACGGAGCCTGTATACTCGAAAATCCTGCAACCCTTTTGGTACAATAGGAACTCCATGGGGAAGTAGCGTGTGTAGCTTTCAGGAACATGAAAAGAGCTTCATTGAAACATCATTGAAAATTATCCCCCGCCATTTCAAAGAAAGGCACGAATCAGATGGATCCTTGCTGCAAGTTAGAGGAATTGATAGGATCATCATGTCACCAAGAGGAGGTAATTTAAAGAAGATCCTCGCTCAGCGAGAAATAAAGTGGATTTTATTCCTCAACACAATATCACCTCATGGTCTTAATGAGGGTATCAGCTATGCCCCCTTCTTATAGATACTCATTGTCTGTAGATATGGGATGACACTTGTCTTCTACTGTAGGGATGCCTAGCACATACTTGGTATCCCATTATTTTGGTCTGGTTGGCTTTTGTTACCCTTGACCCCTTTAAACCTTTCCCCCTTTCCCTGTGGTGTGCCATACAGCCATATATACTGGTCTGTTGGCTGCCGTGAGAGTTCTATACTGATTCTGCTCCTCCTCCCTGCTTGTTCTCCTGCGGCCTGGTGATATACACTGACGCTTACAGATTATTATTTTTATATATTTTTATTATTTTCTGTATGTTTTTAACACAACATATATTATACTGTTCTAACTCCATATATCCATATTTTTCAGATCATATTGGTTGTAGATGAGATGATAGATTGGAGATTCCTTTGGACACATGAAGGACCTCTGTTTGACTAAGGGATCGGACAAACTTGTTATCCTTCAAATCTCTATACATTGAACATACGTGTATTTAAATGGATGGGGGACTTTGTATATAGTCCTCTATGATGATGGGGTGGTATTTATTATTTATATGAATTAACTTTTTTATATTTATATTTATGTACTATGGTTTCCTATATGATATATACCAGTTAGATGGCTATAGGTATTTGTATTTGTTAATGAATTATCACTTATTTCCATGCAATTGGTTTTCAATTAAGCACTTGTCACTTGTCACTTTTTTCTTTCTTTATTTTTGCATGGTCACATTGCACTGAGCACCTTATGCACTGGCACTTTCTTTTCACGGGCTTACAATGCACTAGCACTTTTCTGTATATGCTATTTTATATACCCCTGTATGAATTAATAATATTTGATGATAAGTACATCTATTGTTTTATACTTCGATTGTAATAATAATTTTATGTAAGGAATAGAGTTTTTGCCATTATTGTTTATATTGGGTGTAGAAGGTCACATGATCGGAATGTGATCACGTGACGATATATGACCTTCTAGTATAGGATTTCACATTGATGTATATACATATATATTTTACAATCATATGCACTTTGCCTGATGGTATTATTTTATATAATGAGGTGACTATGTTACCCCCGTCTTACTGTGACTTTTGCCCTCCGGCTTTTTTATGCTGGGTGACCCCATACAGGCGCGGGCTTAGTCTCGCGAATGTTGGTGGGCTTTGTGTGTCTCCGCGTACAGACGGATGGAGTCTCGCGAGTGTTTTTCTAGGAGGGTTGTTGCCCTGCAACGTCATCAATGCGGTGTACTGCGTATATACGCTTTGTATTATGTGCGTACTCCCGCGATGATGCAGGATGATGGTGTGGTGCTGCGAGATCGCGCGGCCGATTGGCTGTTTTGTAAGCGTACTCCCTTGATGACAGCATGATGCCGCGAGATCATGCAGCTGACTAGCTGTTTGGTAAGCATCGTCTTGCGCTAGAATGACGTCACCAGCAGCAGCGAGATGGCGCGATAATATGACATGCTCCCAATACACGTATGGTAGTGAGGTCAGTCCAATTAGACACATGTGTGTTATATTTTACTTGATTGATATGGATATATTTAGGGGTTAGAGGGAGTGATTTAGATACGCCCCTTGAGAAAGCGTAGCGAAACGTACGTCGGGGTTGGATCTCCTCTCGGCTAGAAGCCCGTGTCCTCCTCTTCAAGTGTCCCTCAGGTATATTAATTATGGAAGGTATGTGTCTCGTTGCTGTATTGTATGTGCATAATTGCCCATCAGGCTAGTTCAGTTAGGCCAGGCATCCTAAAACTGCGGCCCTCCAGCTGTTGCAAAACTACAACTCCCAGCATGCCCAGACAGCCTACAGATATCAGCCTACAGCAGGGCATTGTGGGGGTTGTAGTTTTACAACAGCTGGAGGGCTGCAGTTTGAGGATGCCTGAGTTAGGCACTGTTACATTTTTATATTCTATATTGGGGGTGTTATTTTTGTCAGCACTGTGATAGGGTTTTCATATACCCTGTATAGGAGAGATAATCGGGGCCTTCTGTGCATGGGAGGGGAGTCACATGTCTTGGCTGCCATTTGTACTGCCGCCATATATTCTATGATATTGACATTATGTATATATCTGTTGTTGGTCTTTTTATCAACTAATAAAGTTTAAAAAAAATGTTTTATTGCGTGTCCCTTTATGGTTATTCAGTGATATATTGTATAGTCACGCATTGTATTGTGATTAAGTTGTGTTGGCATTATGTATACAAATGTGCAGTACTCCGCGTTTTTGTATCCTGCAGAGTGCAGTAAAAAAAATGCATACGTTAACGTACATTTTTTTTCTACCATGGAACTTTATGGTGAACGGATGCCACACTGTACGGCATCAGTCTGAGGCATGTGTTAATGCATGCATTTTTGCTATGCGTTAAATGGATGGCAAAAATAGGATGTGAACCCGGCCCTAGTATCAGAATAAGCACCAGTACACAGCAGAGCAGCGTGGCAGAAAGGGGAGGCCGCCATGTAGTTACAGAGCGCTACCTGGTCCTTGTGGTCAGGGATGAAGACTGTGTTTCCCAAGGGTCATTTTTCTACTGGGAAATACAGGGCACATTATAATACACTAGAATCTATAAGATATAAAGATATTAGCCCTACCCCTGAATAATAATACATTTAGGTGGTCATTTATTATAAAGAAATACATCTATGTTAGGCGTATTAGCACCGCAATATGCATATTTTTCCCGCTCATGCCAGGTCTAGAAAAGGTGTCGTGGGCAGGGAAATGGATACAGTTATGGCCATCCGGTTATTGGATACCAACGCCATGCATTTACCAGATAACACCTCAGTTTTGTTACATGGAACTTGGGCCATGATTAAGAGGGACGGCCGGTGGCATCCGTATTGCGCCGCTAGAGTTGAAATTCTTGGACCGGTGCTAAATGAACCACAGCCAAAGCATTTGTTGCCATTAATGTTTTCATTAATCAAGAACGAGTCGGAGGTTCGAAGACGATCTGACGGGCGATCCTGCGACATTATTCATATTACCCGCCGAGCATTTTCTGGGAAACCAAACTCTTTGGGTTCCGGGGGAAGTATGATTGGAAAGCTGAAACTTAAACTAATTGATGGAAGGGCAGCACAAGGAGTGGAGCCTGTGGCTTAATTTGACTACACACTGGAAACCTCACCCGGGCCCGGACATGGAAAGGATTGAGAGATTGATACCTCTTTCTCGATTTTGTGGGTGGTGGTGCATGGTCATTGTGAGTGGGTGGATCGATTTGTGTGGTTAATTACGATAACCAATGAGACTCCTCTGTGCTAAGTAGTTACGTGACCCCCAGCTGCCAGTGCTAGGAAATTGCCAAGATTTTATCAAAAACAATGGCTACGAAAAAATTATATTGAATTTCATAGCTATATTTTGCATGCGCTAACGTTACAGAGCAGAGTTAGCAAAGGGAATAAACATAAGCACCGGCTACGAGAAAATATAAATAAATTTTACAAATATTTTAAATTAAACGTTACACAGCAGATTTAGCGCAGGGAATGGCGCAGTCTCAGTGGACAAATTCAAGCACGGATGTATTCAGCTGCCAGTCCTTTTGGTGACAATGTGTCATACAATTATACAGATCCATCCACTTATTCTAATCAGAACCCAGTGCCAATGCCATACTCATACAATTCTAGTATAAATGCTAGATGGCCATGGGGTTTGATCCGGTGGTGTTATTCCCATTACCCAGATTTTCTGGGAAACCAAACTCTTTGGGTTCCGGGGAGTATAAAGAGAAAATCCAGCAGTATAGTGTAATACAAGTACCGTAGTCGAGTTGTTCGTACAAAATACAACATCCAGCAAAGAAAAAAACAAACCTTAAAAGTAACAAGCATTAATCATTCATTTAAAAAAAGAGGGGAACATCCCTAGATACCAAATAATCAGTAATGGTCAACAATGTTACAGTCAACAGAAGACCGAAAGAAAATATAATGGTACAAGATTCTAGGGATAAGGACAGGGTGGGAAAAATGGGACCAAACTATACCTAAGTTTTCCCTATCTTATACCTCAGCCCAGTGACGGCCTCCTGTCCTCGTACCTAGGCTGAACACACCCAATTATCCCTGCTGAAAACATAGACCTCTACTTCACCCATAGATAACCCATGTACAATCCTAGTGCCCACGGCAGGTCATTCCACCCATCATAAGAGTCACACAGTCCATACTGGGTATAACTACTCCAACGCATTTCCCCTTACACACGGGTTCTTCAAGGGGTCAATAGTATGGGTAGACACCATAGATTAAATATACATAGACATATAGATGTAAAGATGAAGAAACAGATGTGGAAAAAATAATTAATAATCAACGCCGGAGTGGTGGCTTGTTTGTTACAGCGTTGTCTCCAAAAGGAACATAGATATGTGGAACAATCCCCATTCGTTCAGCTTCAAATGGTAGATTCAACAACGATCTATGGATGGAAACCAACAGAGTATACACTAATAAACTGATGGCAACTTAACAAAGGCCTTATATAAGTATATGAAATATGTGATGACCTACATGTGAATGGCCCAAGCCCCTTAGAATTCATCTTCAATAGGGTTATATGATAGATAAGTTGATTACCATCCGTTATCATTGAAACCAATGCCAGATTGAAAATCCATCATCCGGGGATCCTTATCCCTACAGGAGTATCTATCATCAAATGAGTCCACCATACCGCGTATCAGCCTTAGAGAAAAATTTCCCTACTTACATAGATCGACAACTGCCACCCATGCACACTCCAGACAGTTGTAATCAAAGAAAGTTTTCCACAGCACTCTTGTAGTTGATTTTAAATCTTATATATTTTCCCAGTGTGCAACGCTTCAACTTCTCTGAGTCTTTTCAAGAATAAATCAGCACAAAGACTCAGAGAAGTCGAAACGCTGCACACTGGGAAAATAAAGAAGATTTAAAAGATCAACTACAAGAGTGCTGTGGAAACTTTCTTTTGATAACATCAATCAGGGATCAGAGACCGGGATCCAACACCACTTGCACTGCCACACTATTACAAGGTATTGACCAGAGGTTGTGCTGTCCCCATGTTTGCATGTTGGATACACTCCAGACAGTTGTCATTTCATGATGCACTGTGCGCTCTCATTGCTACGTCCCATTTAAATAGGACGGCCAATTCCCGCCACTGAATTGGAGGGTATCCGTCCCCAGAATTGCGATCACGTGGTGAGCTCCAAACCTACATCCTGCCTGTGGAACTCAGACACCGAGGTGGATATCCCACAAGGCAGACATCGATAAAGGTATACAGGGGCGACAAATCAACAGGTGACCGCACTAGGAAACAGTCACAGCCAGGCTATTGCTTCGATAAAGACCGACCCAATGATAGCACAGCCGGTCACATGATGTGCCTTAAAGCCGGTCACATGGACAGACCATGTCCAATCACATAATGCAGATGAGATGCCCTCACCTTCCATGACTCAGAGGCTGGCTGGGGCAACGCCGGTCACTTGATGCGGCAGATCACGAGAACTGAGCATCGTTGATCACACGATCCAAACATGTAGCATCTGTATCTGGAGGTTGGAACGCACATGATGTAGCCAATAAGACTGGAAAAATTAAACATATATGACTTGAAAAAATTGGTGATTAGATCAAAAGCCCATGAATAACCCACCAGAGTACATGTATCTATGAATGGTCGGCACTGCTGTAGAAGTTTGGCGGTGCACGTGTCAGTGGGTAGGCATTCCCATAGACAATATGATAGAGAGAGACCGGCACTCGCGCTGTAAATTTCAAGATGCAGCAATTTATTGTCACATATTAAATCACAGTGATGCATTTCAGCACAAAAAGTGCTTTCATCAGACTATTTACACACGTCCTACCTATGATGCCTTATATAGAACAATAGACATATAGGAACTGACATCATACATTACGTTCCGTCCCTTGTGAGGGAGTTACAAAGCAGACTGTAGTAACGAGTGGGTTAATCACCAAAAAGGTTCAATTCCTCTGTAGAAGAAAATGAAGAAGTCATTAGACATAATATCAAATGAAGCCACTAATGTTATACTCTCTATTCAATCCTCTTGGTTCCATCGTTTGCAATCGGTGGATCCAATAGGCTTCACTTTTTAACAACAATTTGTTTCTATTGCCACCGCGGCGTGGCATTGTGACACTTTCAATAACTTGAAACCGAAGCTGTGATATGGAATGTCTTTGCTGATGGAAATGAAATGGTACTGGGAGTAATAGGTTCCCGTTTTTGATTGTGGACTTGTGCTTGCTTAGCCTGTCCTTTATTCTCATTGAGGTTTCCCCCACATACAGTAACCCACATGGACATTTAAGGATGTAAATAACGAATCTGCTGTCACATGTAAAGATACCTTTTATGGGAATTTGCTCGCCAGAATGTGGATGAGTGAGATATGAACCTTTTATAACGCTGGAGCAATTTACACAATTTAGACATGGGAATGTGCCTTGTCTGGGAGAGGTCAATGTAGTTTGTCTGTAGTTGCGTTGATTGCTGCCTATGTCAGCCCTCACAATCCTGTCGCTAATGTTGTATGCCCTTTTGTAACACATCAAAGGGGAATTTTGAAATTCCTCTATTTGTGGACAGGATCTGGAGATGATGTGCCAATGTTTTCTGACTATGCCCCCTACTCTCTGTGTCCATGGGTGGTATTTAACTACTAGTGGGATCCGTGGTAGTTTAGTGGGTTTCTCTTCTTCCTCTGTTACATTGAACTTTCTTCGTTGTTCCTCTAATAGCTGTTTGGGAAAACCCCTTTCTAAAAATGTATTGGTCATCTCATTAAATCTTGTCTCCCAAGTTTCTGGATTGCTGACTATCCTTTTAACATGTTGGAACTGGGAGTAGGGGATTGATCTCTTGGTGGGGGGAGGGTGGCTACTGCTGTAGGCTAGTAGGCTGTTGCGATCAGTGCTTTTCGTGTAAAGATCAGTGTATATCTTGCCGTCCTCTCCCTTAAGGACCCATGTGTCTAGGAACGAGATCTTCGTGGAGTCCTGATGCATGGCGAATTAAAATTCACTCCAGATGGAGTTAAGATATGTAGAGAATTCCGTGAGGGATCGAACGTCACCCCGCCACACGCAAAAAATGTCGTCAATAAAACGGTGCCAGAAAATACAATGTTGTCTATATAGTGGATTAGAGTAAATGAAATGCTCTTCAAAAAATGACATGTAACAGTTTGCGTATGCAGGTGCGACATTCGATCCCATCGCGGTCCCGCGGCGCTGCTTGTAGAAGGAGTCCTGGAATAGAAAATAATTCCATTCCAGCACTTTTTTGAGAAGGGATAGAAAAAACTTTTTTTCCGCCATTTTGTATGTGCTGGTATCCAATAGGTTGGATGCGGCCTCTAGACCCCTGCTGTGTGTTATAGAGGTATAGAGACTACAAACGTCAAATGTGGCTAGTATGCAATCCTCATCTATCTCCAGAGAGTGAACCTCTGACAAAAAGTGTCCCGTATCTCGTATGTATGATGGAGATTTCTGAGTTAAGGGAGTAAGAACTTTCTCAAGGAGAATGGCAGGAGGTGAGAGGATGGAGTCCGTGGATGCAACAATCGGGCGACCAGGTGGTTCTGTCATTGATTTATGCACTTTAGGTAGTGTATAGAACACAGGAGTAATAGGATGTTGGTTTAGCAAATATTCCCCTAGTTTGGCGTCAATTACTCCATCCTCTCTAGCCTCCTGTATCAGTTTCTGTAAGGTGTCCTTAATCTGGAAGACAGGATCATACTGTAGGATAAGTTCAAGATTAACTGAGGAGCAGGAAGTTGATCAAAGAAGCCAAGCATCTAGTAGCCTTGGAGCTGCACGCGGCAACCCTTGCAGAGTATCATCGCGCACAAAGGATACCGCGCGGACTCCGGGTCAATCTGAGACCCACCTTCTTTAGAAACAACTTAGATTACTTAGATCTCTGGATCTCATAACATTAACACTGGAGCATTTAACTACCGCAATCAGCGAATGCAATGCGAACATCACGGCAGCCAAGGAGCAAATAAGGGATTGCCTGAAGCCAGAGGAACTTACACTCCTACAGGACAAGCAATGCAAGGAACTCAGAACAAGGATAGAAGCCACCAAGCGATCCAAATACCTTCGGGACGTAGAGGACTACTCATCTCATTGGGTCTACAGATGGCAGGATGCCTCCGGGATAGCCATTCCTCCCTCCCGCACAAGAGACCGCAGAGCAGGATCCTCGTCCTCGGGATCTGGCAGCGACGTTTCAACTGGAACACAAGCATCTTTTTAGCCAAGCACCGCGGTCCAAAAGGGCCAACACCAGGAGAGCCGGGCGTCATCATAGGAGAAACCGATGCACCCAGGAAGACGTGATCCCAGGTACGTCACATAACCTAATGTGGAACTTATCCTCCAAAAACTTGAGCCCGGCCCAGATGAACTTGTTGGGGAAAGGTCTATCCTTTAGTCCCACAGGTACATTGGATACCTTTTCCTTGGATATGGACTCTAGCAGCGGTTTTACAGAAGTGTACGCCTAAAGGCACACTTCTGTAAGGACAATGACTCCACTGAATTAAGCCCCGCTGCCAGTGACATTACCCCTATGTGTGGGACTCTATCCTTGAGACAATTTAATCCCATCATCCAGTTGAGACCTTTATCAGTCTGGTTCAACGTGATGTTACCACATTCCTACAACAATGTAAATCAGGAAAATTTAATATCAAACACAATTTAAACATTGAGGAGAAACACACACTTAATCATCTATTGGATGATAAATCCCTTATTTTTAAACCAGCTGACAAGGGGGGGAGGGGGGGCTTGGTTGTCTTAGACAAGCAATACTATGTGAGGGAGATTTTGGGTCAGTTAAATGACACCGACACATATGAGTTACTACAGTATGATCCTGTCTTCCAGATTAAGGACACCTTACAGAAACTGATACAGGAGGCTAGAGAGGATGGAGTCATTGACGCCAAACTAGGGGAATATTTGCTAAACCAACATCCTATTACTCCTGTGTTCTATACACTACCTAAAGTGCATAAATCCATGACAGAACCTCCTGGTCGCCCGATTGTTGGCTCCATGGACTCCATCCTCTCACCTCCTGCCATTCTCCTTGACAAAGTTCTTACTCCCTTAACTCAGAAATCTCCATCATACATACGAGATACGGGACACTTTTTGTCAGAGGTTCACTCTCTGGAGATAGATGAGGAATGCATACTAGCCACATTTGTAGTCTCTATACCTCTATAACACACAGCAGGGGTCTAGAGGCCGCAAGTTTTTTCTATCCCTTCTCAAAAAAGTGCTGGAACGGAATTATTTTCTATTCCAGGACTCCTTCTACCAGCAGCGCCGCGGGACCGCGATGGGATCGAACGTCGCACCGGCGTACGCAAACTGTTACATGTCATTTTTTGAAGAGCATTTCATTTACTCTAATCCACTATATAGACAACATTGTATTTTCTGACGCCGTTTTATTGACGACATTTTTTGCGTGTGGCGGGGTGACGTTCGATCCCTCACGGAATTCTCTACATATCTTAACTCCATCTGGAGTGAATTTTAATTCACCATGCATCAGGACTCCACGAAGATCTCGTTCCTAGACACATGGGTCCTTAAGGGAGAGGACGGCAAGATATACACTGATCTTTACACGAAAAGCACTGATCGCAACAGCCTACTAGCCTACAGCAGTAGCCACCCTCCCCCCACCAAGAGATCCATCCCCTACTCCCAGTTCCAACGTGTTAAAAGGATAGTCAGCAATCCAGAAACTTGGGAGACAAGATTTAATGAGATGACCAATACATTTTTAGAAAGGGGTTATCCCAAACAGCTATTAGAGGAACAACGAAGAAAGTTAAATGTAACAGAGGAAGAAGAGAAACCCACTAAACTACCACGGATCCCACTAGTAGTTAAATACCACCCATGGACACAGAGAGTAGGGGGCATAGTCAGAAAACATTGGCACATCATCTCCAGATCCTGTCCACAAATAGAGGAATTTCAAAATTCCCCTTTGATGTGTTACAAAGGGCATACAACATTAGCGACAGGATTGTGAGGGCTGACATAGGCAGCAATCAACGTAACTACAGACAAACTACATTGACCTCTCCCAGACAAGGCACATTCCCATGTCTAAATTGTGTAAATTGCTCCAGCGTTATAAAAGGTTCATATCTCACTCATCCACATTCTGGCTAGCAAATTCCCATAAAGGTATCTTTACATGTGACAGCAGATTCGTTATTTACATTCTTAAATGTCCATGTGGGTTACTGTATGTGGGGAAACCTCAATGAGAATAAAGGACAGGCTAAGCAAGCACAAGTCCACAATCAGAAACGGGAACCTATTACTCCCAGTACCATTTCATTTCCATCAGCAAAGACATTCCATATCACAGCTTCGGTTTCAAGTTATTGAAAGTGTCGGACTTTCTATCTAACTGGGACCCCTATAAAGGAGGGGTACCAATGGGGGACGCTAACCACTGATGAAGGGGTCATTTCCTTAACCCCGAAATGCGTTTGATATTAACCCCCTGCTTTGGAAATACAATATAGCCACACAGGATTGTATACCTAAGGAGGAGTGGAGACCGCTGCATCAAACATTTGTCTGCGTGACCAACTCACGCTGCACTTGGAAGACCAATACCTACAGCAGGTCCACTTGCACCTCTATCTGTTGGCGCGGTATTTACAGACGTACACAGCCCTTGAGACCGGAGCCGTATGAAAGGTACACCATGCCAAGGGCAATAGAATACACTATATTCCTCCCTGGTAAGATCGTTACTATGTGGTATTAGTATTAAGAGACTAGCGATCGCTCTACTGGATTAATACAGCGGGACGCCGCTGGTGGAGAAAGGGAGCGGGATGCCGCTCTAACTACTGTTAGCATTCTATAGTGACTCTTTCTTGGATGTTTCCCGGCATTATTTTTTAGGATTTTTTTTTTTAGGCCATTTTTTATGAATTGTGCTGAACTTTTAATGCATGGGCAGTGGACATTGCAATTTATTCCACATCCAGTTTTGTGATGAATAAATCACTATATTCCATTTGGATGGTATGATTTGTACCCAGGTTCGATTCCTGTGTGAAATTTGATATTCATTTTAGGACATCTGATTTACGTATTCTAAGGAGATTTTGCCCACACTAGTACTGGTGCTATTGTAAGCCTTATATTTTTCTTATTTACTAACCATTGTTTTTAACATTAGTTCTTTATTATCAATGTTATCAATTTTACTATTAAATTCAACGGTTCCAGTTATTTCAGAGAGTGCCCTACTATTTATTAATTCTCAGTGATGTTAATATAGACCCCTTTTCCCTCCCTGACCACTCTACAGTGTTTTTTCAAAAAAAAAAACTTTCATCCAATTGGTGATAATTCTAGTCACTGGGCTGACTACTCAGGTGGGTTAATCATGTGCTCTTAATCTAATCACCATTTTTTTCAAGTCATATATGTTGAATTTTTCCGGTCTTATTGGCTACATCATGTGCGTTCCAACCTCCAGATACAGTCATGGAAGGGGAGGGCTTCCCATCTGCATCATGGGATCGGGTATGGTCCATCCATGTGACCGGTTGTGACGCACATTATGTGACCGGCTGTGCGATCATTGGGTCGTCATTATCGAGGCAATAGCCTGCTGTGACTGTTTCCTGGGGCGGTCATCTGTTGATTTGTCGACCCTGTATATATTTATTGATGTCTGCCTTGTGGGATATCCACCTCGGTGTCTGTGTTTCACGGGCAGGATGTAGGCTTTGGAGTGCACAACTAGTGAAGAGCGAGCATGCTTGGCTGAGTACCGATTCAGCTCCAGCATCACTATTCTCGGCATGTGGCGGTACTGGGCCAAATAACACTTTTGCTCGTTGCTCGAGTTTGGCACCTCCTAAGCAGCCAATCAATGTTTAGGTAAGTAATTCCCTGCAGTGTAATGACATAGCCATGTTAGCTATTAGCCTTACGCTGATTGGCTGGCCGGAACATGTGATACCAGTTTATATAGGAGCCGATGTCCCGCTCTCGGATCATTCAGCGTCAGAGAGAGCAGACAGTAGGCAGGGACAGATAGCGGTTTGCTGGAAATTCACAGATTTACCTCCAAAAAAACTATTGAAAGACCAAACAGTCCTCTTAAGGACTACAGTGTGTGTTTGACAACAGTGCAGCACCTTTCTTTTTTTTTTAGAAGGGTTTAAATTCAGCAGTATCAGGCACAGGCGTCTTCAGGAAGGGACAGATAGTTCAGGGATGGAAAATCGCTTTTAAGTACCCAAAAGCTTGAAAGACTGAAAGATTTGATATTAGTGAGATCTACAGTACGCCATCAGAAAGCAGTGTGTTTAGCAGACATTATAAAAGGGGCTTATTCACTAGAGCAGTAGTTTCCCATCAGTGTGCCTCCAGCTGTTGCAAAACTACAACTTCCAGCATGCCCGCTCAGCCAAAGGCTGTCCGGGCATGCTGGGAGTTGTAGTTTTGCAACAGCTGGAGGCACACTGGTTGGGAAACACTGCACTAGAGAGTGCCTGCTAGTGAGATATACACCGCATCATCAGAGAATTTTTTTTTCTTCTGAGGAAATTAACCTAATTTGTGCCACATCTGTGTGTGTGTTCAATCCGCAACCGTTATATTCATTACTCCAGCAGAGAATTATTTATATGTTGGGCAAATTTAACTAGTTTTGGGCACATCTGTGTGTGCATTTAGCCGCAACCATATATACAGTATTCCAGCAGAGAATACATTTTACTTAGGACAAATTTAACTAGTTTTAGGCACAGTTGTGTGTGCGTTAAGGCCGCAACCGTATATACAGTATTCCAGCAGAGAATTATTTGTATTTGGGACAAATTTAACTAGTTTGGGGCACATCTGTGTGTGCGTTCAATCCGCAACCGTTATATTCATCACTCCAGCAGAGAATTATTGTCAATATAGTGTGGATTTCTGTGACAAAAACTCTACCACATTTGAAAAGAGTGTCTGTTGCGCCAATCTAAATAATCTGTGCATGATCTAGTGTCCATATTCTGTTCATTACTGGGGCATATACTGACTCAAATTTAAAATCTGATTGTCTTACGACAATCTAAATAATCTGGTCCAAATCTAGTGTCCATAGCGTGTGGCTCTCTGTTTCAAATACAGTACCACATGTGAAAACAGTGTATTTTGGGGAAAAGTAATATATTTGTGCCACATCTACTGTGTGTGCATTTCATGCATTAATATTAAGAAGGAGGCCAGTACGGGACATGGAAGTGGCCATGATGCTGATGGTTCACGCAGTGGCTGTGGCTCTGGGCTCAATGTAAAAGAGTAAAATAATGTAGCTGAGGGCCTCCAGGTGCGCTAACCCTCTAAAACTGTGAAGGCGATTGCGAACCTTTTAGAGACTGATTGCCCAAACTGCAACCACAAACACACTTATTTATCGCAAAGTGCCCACACAATCATTTACCCTGTATACTACAGTCCAATATAGTATATCTTACATATTCCTTATTATTTAGCTATAATAGCCTGCCTACAGTCAATGTGCTGCCTGTGCCATTCATGGCGCACCCGACGCTGATGAATGGCAGGAAAAGTATAAGGCATATTGGTGCACGGTAGACTTTTTCATGGGTAAGGGTGCCCACAGAAAGGGCTCTGAGTGTCTCCTCTGGCACCTGTGCAAGAGTTTTGCTGACCCTATAAAACATTATGAGCGAAGGCAGCATAAAAAGCATGTTGATATGATGGAGGAGGAGGAGAAGGACGAGAAAAGGAATATTGAACCATATAATCTTTTTGGTGGTGGCAGAGGTGTATGTTAATACAGTGTATTCAGTACATTACAAACCATACATTTAAAGTGCCTTTATGTTGAGCATCTTTCATATGGTGGAGTAGAGAAGTCAGGGGCAATCCAAGCCCGGATAATTTTTATAATAGTCAACCTGTCAACCTGTCAGCATTTTCAATTAACAGGCGCATGCCTAAATACCCGCTGTGACAAAACGCTGGCGGCAGGGCAGGCCAGCACCTCTGAGGTATAAAGAAGACAAACTGAGGGTTGTCTGGCTATCACCCTGTGTACTGTGTTTGACATTTTTTTGTTATGGTTTTAGTTAGAGTTTATGACTAGTCTCTAAGATATGTTATTATTGTTATTTATTTTGTTATTTAGGAGTTATTCAACAGGCCATGCAATTGTTTTACCACCATTGTTGTATGTTAGGTTTGTATTCTACAGTAATGTGTAAGTTTTGGATGAGGTTTTAGTGAATACAGTGTAAAGGCCAGCCCCTCAAAGGCATAGAGTGCAAGTTTGTGCCACTTGTCCAGCTCGGACACCCAATAGTTGTAAGGCACAGAGGGATCACTGAGGACGCTGACACGGTCTGCTATGTACTCCTTCACCATTTTCCAAAATGTTTCCCTCCTTGTGACAATAGGTCGCGCATCAGGGTGAGGGTGCTGGCGGGGTGTCAGGAAACTGTCCCAGGCCTTGTAGAGTGTTGTCCTGCCTCTGTTGGAACTGCGGTGTGTCCCCCTCATCTCCCTCCTGGGTTGCCCAAGGAACTACGTACTCGGCCTCCAGTGTTGTCATATGGCAATTTCTAAGCAATTTTTAAACAAGGACATTCTGTTATTGTATCATTTTGCTCGTCCTCTCCACCACAGGAATGAGAGATAAGAAGTTCTCTTTGTAGGGAGGGTCGCTAAGGGTGAAAAACCAATAATCTATGTTGTCTAACATGCGTGTAACGCACAGGTCTTGGTAAAGGCAGCCTAACATGAAGTCAGCCATGTGTGCCAGATTGCCAACAGGCAAGACTTCGCTGTCGTCATCAGGAGGATGACTCTCATCCTCTTTATCCTCTTCCTCCTCTTCTGCCAATCTATGCAGAACAGATGGAATAAACCTGCTATTGTTACTACCCTCTGTAGTGTAGGCAACTGTCTCTTTCTCCTCCTCCTCATTATCATCATCCAATTCACACTGAGAAGCCGAACTGATGGTGTTCTGGCTATCACTCTGTGTAATGTCTTCCCCTAGTTCCACCTCCTTCCACATGTGAAGTGTCCGCCTTCATCGTTACCAGCCAGTGTTTCACTAGACTCAGAAGTGGTATGGTTAGGCTGTTAAGAGCGGCATCGCCACTCACCATCTGTGTTTATCCCTCAAAGTTGCATAAAACCTCACAGCGGTCAGACATTCAAGAGCATCTTGCAACTGGTGTTCCACTACTGCCCTCTGCTGCTCACAAAGCCTGGAAAACATGTACAACGTAGAGTTCCAGCGCATGCTCACGTCGCACAATAGTCTGTTAGCTGTGAAATGCAAGCGCTGCAGCAGTGTTGCCAAACCAACGGAAGCTGTAGATGACTTTCGGAAATGTGCACACACACAGATCACCTTGACCAGTAGCTCAGGCAAAATGGGGTAGGTTGGGAGAAAATTGAGAACACGTGGCCTAAGCATGGTATGGCCGAATCCCTTGTTCACTGGGCAGAGGTTGTTTTCTGCCCTGTGATGGCCCTGATTTGCTGAGGGCTGGGCCTGCTATGTTCCAGGGTTTGATATTTTATTGTTATGGTTTGAGTTTGAGCTTCTGACTAGGCTTTAAAATAAAATATGTTATGGTTATTTGGTTATTTATGAGTTCTTAAAAAGTTTATGCCATTGGTTTACATCCACTCTTGTGTGCTAGGTTTTTAGTCATATTAATGTATAAGTTTGGGAGGTTTGTTGTGCATGGCACATATATGCTGTTTGATTGCCTTGTGTGTGAGCTTGCCGAGCTACAAAGCTGCCAACAAGTTATGGCCATTATCAAACACAACTAACTTGGTCCCTTATACCCTGCCACAGCTCTGCGGCTGTGTGCTGTTTTTCACCCAAGCAAATGAATTTCAGCAAGGCCTGTTGCCGCTTTCCCATGAGAATTCAGTTGCCAGTAGAGGAGGAGTTGGAGGCGGAGGAGAAGAAGGAGGGGTTGTAGCCACTAATGTAGGTGGTGGCAGAAATCCTGATGGACGTAGTACCCGCAATCCTTGGCGTCAGTGGCACCTGTACCATCCCAGGGTACGACTCGCTACTGGCCTCCACAGAGTTCACCCAGTATGCTGTCACGGAAAAGTAGCATCCCTGGCCAAAAGCACTTGTCCGTGTGTCCGTCGTTAAGTGGACCTTCCCAATATTTTCGTTGTTCAGGGCACGGGTGATGTTACCGGACACAATTGCTGGTGTAATGCGGGGATTGCACACCAAGAGAAATAGTGGCGGCTGGGGTTGAGTAACAAAGGACGGCCGCCGCCATGAAGCTGAGGAAAGGCTCAGTGTCCACAGGCCTAAATGGCAACATTTCCATGGCTCCAAATTCTGTGGGTGGGTGGCGATGTATTGTTGCTTACGTTCAAAGGCCTGGGGACATCTGTACGCTGTGCTTGGACACAGAAGTGGGTGTGCTAGCTGATGGTGCTTGCGAAGGCACAGCTGCAGGGTGGGAGTCATCCAGTCATCCTGTGTCTAGGACAGAGGATTGGCCAGCACGTAACACAGGGGAGGAAGAGAAGGCGGTGGTGTGACCCACAGACACTGATTGTGGACCCAGGGGTTCGGTCCACCAATTAGGATGCTGCAATGCCATGTGGTGGATTATGCTGGTGGTGTTGAGGTTGCTAGAGTTCCCACCCCTACTCATTTAGCCTCCACAGTCTTACCCCTTTATGTTCCTGTGTTTGAGGTTTTATTGTTATGGTTTGAGTTAGTTTATAAATAGGTGTAAAATATGTTATGGTTATTGTTATTTATGAAATGTTGAGTTCTTATTTTGTTAGTTTGCTAATTCAAAATCATTTTTCGTCCTCACTTTCCTCAAAAAAGCCCCAGACTGTGGAACACCTACCCTTTGGCAAGGGAGATTTGCGCAAGGGGGGAACAGTTTCGGGCCTGTTTATTGTGGCCCGCCTTCTCCCTTTCACCACCCCACAGACTCTTCCAGCCTGTTGCAGTGCTCTAGATCCCTCCCCCTCTGTCCTGCTGTCCTCGCTAGCTTTCCACCTTCCCAGTGATGTCATTGTCCCCATCTCTAAATCCACTTCCTCACTCTGGTCATCCTCCTGACTTGTGTTGACCTAACAAGACCCTACTTATTGAAAACTGTGTCTCATCCACCAAGTGAAACACTAATTGCCATTACCCCCACGTCATCTTCTTCTGACTTTGGAGGCTGAAGAGCTTGGGGATCAGTGAATAAGATATCCTCATGTCCCTCTTTAGGAAGGGTGAGCTCACCTGCAGGCCCTCAACTACAATTTTTTGGGGGTCAACTCACATGGTACATTCTTTTCTATGTTTCAGACCTGGACGAAAACATAATTTGCTTTCCTTCAGTGGTGAATCTTTCACTCATGTGTTTTTGCAGGATTCGGGTTTTTATATAGTTGCACTGGGGTAAATATTTCAAACTTTTTCCTAGCGGGCGCTGAAAGACATTCCCTGAGCTCAATTTGCAGAGTAACATTAGCGCATGCAAAATATAGCTATGAAATGCGATTTAATTTTTTCGCAGCCGGTGCTGACCGCCATTCACTGCGCTAACTCTGCTATGTGACATTAATGTTATCTCTAACCCAAAAAATATATAAATTGAAATTGAAATTGGTCATTCTTTTTGTGCTGACCGGGTCACTTAACTTCTCAGATGGTCAGATCAGCAGGCCATTGTTCCATATGTTTTGGAGGGTCACCAGCAGGCCATCAAGGATAATTTTTTAAGGGTGTGTGTAGGATGCCCTTCTTTATGTGTAAGAAAGGGTGTATTGAAGTGCCGGTTCCTTGTAATATTTGACAGCCCTTTCACTGAGTGCATAGGTGTTGGAGTCCCACTACCTGAACTATTGTACCACAATGTGAATGAGGCCCTCCTTTATGTGAAATACAGGCTGTATCGAAGTGCTTCTTCCTTGTAATTTTTGGCAGCACTGTATATACAATTGAATATACTGGAAAGAATGTTCCCTAACAATTTTTCTAGTAAAATTGATTTTGTACGTATTTTGGTCAGTTTGTAAAAGTGGTGTACAACTCGGACAACATGGTTCCCAGCTGCGGCATTGGAGTCCAAGATGCATCTAGACATGGTTCCCCTGCTGTTCCTGATCAATTTCAGAGGTGTTTCCATCACTTTCAATCCTTTTCCTATGAACCAGGCACCATCACATCACCCGAGCAGGGAGTTCCTGGTTGTCTCCCATTGACATCCATTATACTCGGGTGCTCGGTCGAGCGCACAAATATCGCTATGTGTTTGGACCGAGTACCCGAACACCTTAACACATTGGTGTTCGCTCATCACTACGCACCACGTGATCGCAATTCTGGGGGCATCCAATTTAAATGAGACGTAGAAATGAGACCGCACAGTGCATCATGAAATGACGACTGTCTGGAGTTTAAGTAGGGAATTTTTTCTCTAAGGTGTATACTCTGTACGGTGGACTGATTTGATGATACATACTCCTGTAGGGATAAGGATCCACGGATGATGGATTTTCAATCTGGCATTTAATAATAACGGATGGTAATCAACGTATTCTATCATATAACCCTATTGAGGATTAATTCTAAGGGGCATGGGCGATTCACATGTAAGTCATCACATATTTCATATACACATATATGGCCTTTGTTAAGCTGCCATCAGTTTCTTAGTGTATACTTAGTGTATGTTGGTTTCCATCCATAGATCGTTGTTGAATCTGCGACAAACCAGAACCGCAATGTCGATACGTGAGGTTTACAGTGTGTCGATGAGGGACAGAAATAATACAGTTCATCGGTTTACTAACGGTTAGCAGAAAGCCTCCCTGGGCCGGTCACACAGTGAAGAGGAAGACAGCAAGAAATACTCCGGGGCACACTCTATGATAGTGAAGCACCAGCCAAGATGGTGGTTGAGGTGCCCTTGATGACAGTGGTGCTTAGGGTGCTTGTGGCGGCTGGGTGCCTTGATGGTATTTGTCGTGACGCCAGTACCGTCAACGGTGGTACAACCAGTTGTAGTTGCAATATTGAAGAATGAGGTAGACAGTGGTAGGATACAACTCACAACTTTTACTGTGACTGGTTTTGGTTGCAGTATAAACATCCAGACAGAATACAGTCTCTGAGTAAATAGAGGAATTCTGTTGATCCACTGTTAATAGGTTTTGCTAGGTCCTGACTCAGGCTGTGGTGAAGTAGCACTCTTTTCAGGTATGCTTAGTCCTATATTTTCCTGTTTCTTCCAAGCTCTTGGGACAGGTAGCTAATCTGTCTTCTATACTTTATTTTGAGGCTGCCTGTAGCTAGATTATCCTCCACCATGCTCAAAGGTGCCCGTTAGCCTTAGGTAGTGGCTGTTATCATCGATGACTCTCTTTCTCTGCTTGGTTCTCTTTTAGGATGAAAACTCTATCCACTGGCTGCAGGATGTAAGGATTTAAGAGGACCACAGGAGGAAAACACTCTCCTGTGCCTCATACCTTGGTACTACATCTTCCTGAACTTCAGTCTCCCTGACTCTCTAGGGATGATCTGATCTCTATAAACTCAGGACTCTAACTCTCCACACTAGGCCTGACTAAGGTATATATATAGACTAAGTGCTATCCCCTCTAGTGGTTGGACGTATAAATTACACCTAACCAGCCTATGAACACGGATACCACAGGCGATGTAACGCAGAATGACATGCAACACAGAAATGCAGTTTACAGTAATTTTGAAGTTCCCACGTGTCTTGAGTGGGACGCTGCAAATCTACCATTTGAAGCTGAACAAAGGGGATTGCTCCACATATCTATATTCCTTTTGGAGACAACGCTGTTATAATACAGCCACCACTCCTGCGTTAAATATTAATTAGTTTTTCCACATCTGTTTCTTCATCTTTACATCTATATGTCTATGTATTTTTAATAGATGGTGTCTAACCATACTATTAACCCCCTGAAGAACCCGTGTGTAAGGGGGAAATGCGTTGGGGTAGTTATACCCAGTATGGACTATGTGACTCTCATGATGGGTGGAATGACCTGCCGTGGGCACTAAGATTGTACGTGACGTGGGTTATCTATGGGTGACGAGAGGTCTATGTTTTTAGCAGGGATAAATAGGGTGTGTTCAGCCTAGGTATGAGGCCAGGAGTCCCCACCATTAGGAGCTGTCCCTGGGCTGAGGTACAAGATAGGGAAAACTTAGATATAGTTTGGTCCCATTTTTTCCCACCCTGTCCTTATCCCTAGAATCTTGTATCATTATATTTTCTTTCGGTCTTCGGCTGACTGTAACATTGTTGACAATTACTGATTATTGGGTATCTAGGGGGATGTTCCCCTGTTATTTTAAATTCATGATTAAAGCTTGTTACTTTTAAGGGTTGATTTTTTTTTCTTTGCTGGACGTTGTGTTCTCGGGGGAGTATGGTTGCAAAGCTGGAAATTAAACTAATTGACAGAAGGGGACCACCAGGAGTGGAGCCTGTGGCTTGACTATGCACGGGAAACCTCACCCTGCCCGGATGCGGAAAGGATTGCCAGATTGATACCTGTTTTTAAATTCTGTGGGTGTTGGTACATTATGCGGTCATAGATTAAACATTTTACTGTAGACCACTGTGGTACGGCCCCCAAAAATTTGTCTTTCACCAGACAGAAAAGAATTTGTCAGTATGTGGCTCGAGGTACATTTTGTGGTCACAGGATAAAAATTTAACTGTCAGCCAGTAAAGGCCCCAAAAATTAGCCAATAGGCATTCACCTGGCAGCAAAGAACTTTAGATTCTATGGCGGTAAGTACATAAGGCGGTCACAGGATAAAAATTTAACTGTTGGCTACTACAGGCCCCAAAAACTAGGCATTCGCCCAACAAACAAGGCCTTTTATACCACTATACATATATAAGGCAAGGACCATTCTTTGTTCTGGTGGGGGTAGTGGATATGTGTGGGCTGGCATGAGGAAATTCAATTACACATGTTCATCACAGGTGTTGAATACCTCTGATATCCATGCCTAATTCAGTTTTAGAAATGTGATGTAGTCCATACTGTCGTGAGCTAGGCGAGTGCGCTTATCGGTCACGATCCCCCTGCAGCGCTGAACGTCCTTCGGACAGAACACTCGACGAGGGCAAGCCAATAGTTCTATGGCAAATTGTGTCAGCTCTGGCCACAGGTCAAGCCTACACACTCAGTAATCCAGGGTTTCCTCACTTCTCAGAGTGTCCACATCGGCTGTCAACCCAGGGTTCCCTGATGCTGTATCTGAAGGACGGTGCCTTACGATGGGTTGGCTGCAAGAATGATCTCATATCCGAAGTGACCAACACATCTTCAGACCGCCCTTTTCTTGCAGGTGCGGTAAGATTTGTACCCGCACCTGTTTTGCTGTGGCTGGAAATTCCTCTGCCTGCCAATGCCCACAACAGCAGAATGCAGCATCTCTCGCAGCAAGGCCTGGAAATGCTGCATCCTGCCAGCCCTCTGTGATGGTGGTAACATGTCCTCCCTTTTGTGCTTGTATGTTGCCAACCAGTACAGGTCCTTGCCCTATATGCTTTTTATACAAGGGTCCCTCTTCAAACACCGGAGCATGAAGGCCCCCATTTGCACTAAATTCGAAGTGGTGGAGCACCCTGGCTCCTGCTTATCCCCAGGAGAATGTCATCCTCGGTCTCCTCCCCTCAGTTACGGACAACACCAGGGATATCCGAAAAGTTTAAAGCCTGCTCCTCTTGCTCCTCCTCCTCCCCCCCAGCCACCATCCTCTTCTGAATCCTCTTCAATATCCTGCTGACTTGTCTCAGATGGAGTAGCCCCCCCCCCCCCCGGGAATTCATTCAGCATTGCGACTTCCTCATCTTCCAGCTCCTGCTCCTCTATGGCTTGATCAATGACATCGCGCAATGCACGCTACAGAAAGAAGGCGTAAGGTACAATGTCAATAATGGCGCCCGAACTGCGACTGACCAGTTTGGTGATCTCATCAAATGGCTGCCGAAGTCTGCATGCATCGCACATGAGCAGCCACTGGCGCGGTGAGAAGAAAACAAGGTCCCCAGAACCTGTTCTGCCGCCAAGTTCGTACAGGTAGTCGTTAACAGCATGTTTCTGCTGGAGCAGCCTATCAAGCATATACAAGGTGGTGTTCCAGCGCGTCAGGCAGTCAAAAATCAGACGTCTGATGGGCAAGTGGTGTCGCCGCTGATCGTCAGCAAGGCGAGCCATGGCTGTGTACGATCTTCTAAAATGTCCAGATATTTTCCTGGCCTGCCGCAAGACGTCCTGGACCCCGGGTATTTGGCAATGAATCGCTGCACGACTAAGTTCAAGACGTGTGCCATGCACATCACGTGTGTCATTTTGCCCTATTTCAGTGCACTCAGCAGATTGGCACCGTTGTCGGACACCACTTTACCAACTGTCAAATTGAGGGGGTTAGCCACTGATCGACCTGTGACCGCAGAGCTGAAAGCAGTGCAGGAGCGATGTGATTCTTGGCTTCCAGGCACAACAGCCGCAACACAGCATGGCAACGTCTCACCTGGCAGGAGTCAGCTGGAGAGGAGACGGAGGATGGAGGAGGAGAAGAAGAGGCAGGCCTGCATGCAATCCGTGGCGGTAACACCAAATCCACATGGGTGCCACGGGTTACATGCTTGACGGCCGTCAGAAAGTTCACCCAGTGTGCAGTAAAAGTTATGAACTTTCGCTATAGTGATGAGCGGCATAGGCAATATTTTAGTTTGTGATATTTCGCAAATTTTTGTCCGAATATTCGCTATAAATTCACAAATTCGAGAATTTGTGATCTCCAGCCATTATTTACTTCATTGTGAAAATCAGCAATGTAATATATTAACGATTAGAATATTCACGATGAATACTAAGGGGTAGGAAACTTTCCTATTGGATTGCTAGGGATGTTGCTAAGTGCCGATATTCATGATAAATTCGCAATTAGAATATTTGCGTTCAACACTGTCTGCGAATCACGAATATATAGCACTATATTCTAAATATTCACGATTCGAATATTCAAGCCAACACTATTTGCTAGACCACGTGTCTGTGGTCAGGTTATCTTGGCACGACACTGTGTGCCAGAGATATATTAACTTGCCCCTGAACTTTTATGTTTATAAATATAATGCATTATATGGCTGATGATTATTGGCCATAATGCCTGTGCTGATCATTGGCTGGCAGGCTGGTGACAAACTTGCCCTGCGCCTTTCCTACATTCACTGCGCCTGTCCAGGCACGCGAGATGACGCGCCGACGCATCACTGAGGAATAACCCGCGGCCGAGATCACGCGATTCTGCTTGAGGCGGTCCGGAGCTGGTTAATGTCTAAAACTGCTGGCAACAAAAGTGAGTACACCCCTCAGTCAAAATGGTCAAATTTTGTCCAAAAAGCTATTTTCCTCCTAGGTGTCATGTGACTCGTTAGTGTTACAAGGTCTCAGGTGTGAATGGGGAGCAGGTGTGTTATATTTGGTGTTATCACTCTTACATTCTCTCATACATGTCACTGGAAGTTCAACATGGCACCTCATGGCAAAGGTAGGATCTGAAAAAAGAATTGTTGCTCTACATAAAGATGGCCTAGCCTATAAGAAGATTTTCAACAGCCTGAAACTGAGCTGCAGCATGGTTGCCGAGACCATACAGTGGTTTCACAAGACAGGTTCCACTCAGAACAGGGCTCGCCATTGTCTATCAAAGAAGTTGAGAGCATGTGCTCAGCGTAATATCCAGAGGTTGTCTTTTCAAAACAGACATATGAGTGGTTCCAGCATTGTTGCAGAGGTCAAAGGGTGAAGGGTCAGCCTTTCAGTATTCAGACCATACGTCACACACTGCATTAGATTGGTCTGCATGGCTGTCATCCCAGAAAGAAGCCTCTTCTAAAGATGATTCACAAGAAAGCACACAAATAGTTTGCTGAAACATGCCAACTAAAGACGTGGATTACTGGAACCATGTCCTGTGATCTGATGAGACCAAGATAAACTTATTTGGTTCAGATGATGTCAAGCGTGTGTGGCAGCAACCAGGTGAGGAGTAGAAAGACAAGTGTGTCTTGCCTACAGTCAAGCATGGTGGTGGGGGTGTCATGATTTGGGGCTGCACGAGTGCTGCTGGCAGTGGGGAGCTACAGTTCATTGAGAGAACCGTAAATGCCAACATGAACTGTGACATACTGAAGCAGAGCATGATCCCCTCCCTTCGGAAACTGGGCAACAGGGCAGTACTCCAGTACTCCGATAAAGACCCCAAACACACCTCTAGGACAACCTTTGCCTTGCTAAAGAAACTAAGGGTAAAGGTGCTTGAGTGGCCCAGCATGTCTCCAGACCTAAATCCTATTAAGCATCTGTGAAGCATCCTCAAACAGGAAGTAGAGGAGTGCAAGTTTTTTAACATCCACCAGCTCCATCCACCAACTCCGTCATGGAGGAGTGGAAGAGCATTCCAGTGGCAACCTGTGAAGCTCTAGTGAACTCCATGCCCAAGAGAGTTAAGGCAGTGCTGGAAAAAAAGTGGTGGCTATACAAAATATTGACTATTTGGGCACAAGTTGACCATTTTAACTTAGCGGTGTACTCACTTTAGTTGCCAGTGGTTTAGACATTAATGACTGTGTGTTATTTTGAGGTCACACCAATTTTACAATGTTTTACTAGCTGTACACTGACTACTTTACATTGGATCAAAATGTCAGATCTTCAGTGTTGTCCCATGAAAATATATAATAAAATGCTTACAAAAATATCAGGGGTGTACTCATATTTGGGAGATACTGTATATAGAACCCTTAATCAATATTTGGTGGAATCAGGTATATCATACCCCTCAATCAGTATTTTGTGGAAGCAGGTATATCACAGGCCTCAATCAGTATTTGGTGGAAGCAGGTATATCACACCCCTCAATCAGTATTTTGTGGAAACAGGTATATCGCAGGCTCAATCAATATTTGTTGGCAGCAGGTATGACAAACCCCTTAATCAGTAGTTTGTGGAAGCAGTAAAGCAGGTGTATTGCACCCTTCAATCAATATTTTGTGGAAGCAGGTATATAGAACGCCGCCGTGGAGCGACCGCCGGGCGAACCGCAAGGCCATCACAGTTAACAGCGCATGTTGGCACATTGCGAAACATGTGATGCAATGACATGATCGCATCGAAGGAGGAAACACACAGGCCACAAGTGTCCATAGACAGGGTTTTAACATGATAACAGATCAAGTGTTTGCACCTGAAATTGAGCATAAGCTGAGCCACAAATGCATCCTGTCTATGCGGTCACATAATAGCAAACCATGAAAATGAGTAGAATAACTCCCAATATGGTGGCATGGCTTCAAGAATATTATACATACCACAGTTTATATTGCAAAGTGAAAAGCTGTGATTATATAAAAATCGCAAGTTGCAAATTATGATTACATAGTTGTCAAGAAGTAACATAAAATATAAATGTATATATAGATATATACATGTGGCAATAACGCTCCATTCCCAAAACTGAATTACCACATGGATGAGTATAACATTAGTCACACCCAACCATGTAGTGAGGTCAACATGGAAGTCAGGCATCCTCGACCAAACTGACAAGGAGCAGGACAGACAGCAGCTGGTAAATGGTAACACTGTAGTATAAGGCCTACACATAGCTCGACCAAACTCACGAGGAGCAGGACAGACAGCAGCAGGTAAATGGTAATGTTATAGTATAAGGCCTACACATAGCTCGACCAAACTCAGCAGGAGCAGGACAGGCAGCAGCAGGTAAATGGTAACACTGTAGTATAAGGCCTACACATAGCTCGACCAAACTCAGCAGGATCAGAACAGACAGCAGCAGGTAAATGGTAACGCTGTAGTATAAGGCCTACTCATAGCTCGAACAAACTCACGAGGAGCAGGACAGATAGCATCAGATAAATGGTAACACTGTAGTATAAGGCCTACACATAGCTCGACCAAACTCATCAAGATCAGGACAGACAGCAGCAGCAGATAAAGGTAATGGTGGAGTATAAGGCCTACACATAACTCTGCATGATCAGTACAGACAGCAGCAGCAGGTACATGGTAATGGTCGAGTCTAAGGTCTACACATAGCTTGGCCTAACTCAGCAGGAACAGACAGCAGCAGGTTCTTTGTTTATAGCAGGAATGTGTTCCCAGGAATGGCCCCCACCAGGCTGGGGCACCACCAAAAAAAACTTAGACACCTCTGACAGCAGCAGGTTCTTCGTCTAGAGCAGGAATGTGCTCCCATGCATACAAAATGCAAGTTTTTTTCAAAAGTATTTGAAGTTTATAAAGCCCTCAGTAAATTAGTACAACATTAGCGCCACACGCTGCTCTCAGTTTCCATATCGGGCACATTGAGTCTGGAGAAGAACACTGCGGTAACGTAGCCGGCCGCGACTGGCGGGGTTTAGCAGCGGCTCTCTCATCCTCCTTTTGTCTTTGAGGAGGCATGAGTACCGCCGCTCGCCTGACCCATACATAATCAGCGACACACACACGCTGGGCTCGGCCATCGGCAGCACCCATCCGTCCTTTGCCCGTCTGAGCACAGAAGCCAGTGAGGAACCAGCTTGCCTCGGCCCAGGTCTGGAAGTGTCTCCGGCTCTGCAGCCGGGATCAGTTCCCTTTCCCTCAGTGATGATTCAGTCATGGTCCCCGGCTGCTGGCGGGGTCCTCAGCGGCTGCCTCCAGTGCTCAGCCTGGATTATCGATTGCAGGTCAGGCTGCTGAATAAGCCTCTTAGCTGCGAGGCTTGGCTACACAAGGGGGTAGTGTCACATAGCCCAGGCCAGACTTCACCAGGAAGGGCCTGACAGGCACCTGGGAGCACCTACACTGTCATCCAGCAGAGCGGTGTTTGTAGTCTTTTTGAAGGCACCATGTGTTCTCGAGTTACATAGAGATGTAGAAGGGTTAACACTCAAACCCTTAATTCAAATTTCTTAACTCGTTATCTTTAAACAAAAGCCATTGAAAAGCGTTTAGTTGCATTTAGTTTAGATAACACGTCTCATAAAGCATGAGTGTTACCCTACTACATCTGTAGAACTGCCGGTAAACTTACCCCTCAAAGCGAATGCAGCTCTGCTTCATCTTTGTGGACTTGACATAGAAAATCATATTCTTTAGGTTCATGAATAACTTACAGCAATCCGGTCCTATACAATGCAGAGTCTGGAGGGGAGAATAATGCAGGGCTTCCAAGGAGAGATGAGGTAGATAGATATATACATGTGGTCCTTCCTGCTAAAATGTATCTATCTACCCAATTTCTCCCTGGAAGCCCTGCATGCTTCTCCCTCCAGACATCTGCATTGTATAGAACTGGATTACTGTACGTTTTTCTTGAACCTACAGGATATGATTTTCTATGTCAAGTCCACAAAGATGAAGCAGAGCTGCATTGGTTTGTGGGGTAAGTTTACCGGCAGTTCTATTTAACTAGAGAGCGAGCTCAGGGCAGGTGTCCAGCCTGGCAACCCAATACTCCATGCGGTCGTTGGTGCTCATGCTGTCGGAAGCACTGATTGACCCCATGTAGTCTTCCACCATGCGTGGCAGCCGCTGGTGGTGACTGCTGCTGCTGCAACTGGATTGCGCAGACTGGTAAAGAGAAAATTGGTTACATAGAATTTTGCTTTCCTTGAGTCCGAAGCCAGGACATAATGGGTTAACCTTGCCTCATTCACTTCCTAGGACCGCCCACCTAGATAAACATGCAATTAGATTGATTAGCTCAGATAGCCTATATACATGCCCTCCGCCACCCTGCTTTGTGTTTCTTTAAAGAATAGATTCAGACTATAAGTGCAAAAAAACATTTTATTAGGGAGGGTAAGCATGTGCTGCCTTCTGACTCAAGGAAAGCAAAATTCCAGGTAACCAATTTTCCCTTTCCCATTTAGTCCTCGGCAGCACATAATGGGATTGTATAGATCATAAAGGGGGATATATTAACATAAGACTGCACTTAGAACCCCGGTGCCGAAGGCTGAGCTCTTAGCATCGATGTCCAGTCGGTAATGCTTCACTGATGTAGATGGAGTAGACCAAGAAGCTGCATTACAGATATTTTCTATTGATACATGTGCTTGTTCTTCCCAGGATGCTGCTGTAGATCTAGTTGAGTGGGCTCTTAATGGAAAAGGAAGAGATTCACCTTCTAATCTGTAGGCTTCTATAATAACGGACTTTATCCATCTTGCAAGAGTGTCCTTAGATGCTTTCTGACCTCTTCTAGGTCCAGCAAATAACAGAAACAAATTTTCATATGATCTGAATTCTTCTGTTCTTTGGAGATAGATTTCCACTGCTCTTTTGACATCTAAAGTATGTAGGCGAGTCTGTTCTTCATTGGAAGGTTCATTGGCAGGAATGTTGGAAGAAAAGATTCATTATTAACATTAGAAGATGATGGTATTTTGGGCAGAAAAGATGGTACCCAATAGTACCCCTTCTGGTAGGAATCTCAAGTACGGATATTTGGATGATAGAGCTTGTAATTCCTCCAGTCTCTCGGCAGTAGTGATGGCAATAAGGAATAGCTATTTTAGTTCCACCTCTGATAATGGTTCAAATGGAGTAGCTGTCAACTTCTTCAACACCAAGGATAAGTCCCAGATAGGTATAGGGTGTCTGTATACTGGTTTCAACCTTTTCACTGCTTTAAAGAATCTAAATATGAATGGATTATTTATAGAGTTGAGCAAACACCTGGATGTTCGGGTTCGGGTTCGAAAGGTTAGGCCGAACTTCCCGAAAATGTTCGGGTTCGCGATCCGAACTCGACCCGAACTTCATCCCGAACCCGAACCCCATTGAAGTCAATGGGGACCCAAACTTTTGGGCACTAAAAAGGCTGTAACATAGTCCAGGAGAGGGCTGCAAAAGGCAGCAAAATGTAGTTAAATCCCCGGCAAACAAATGTGGATAGGGAAATGAATTAAAATAACATAAAATAAATAAAAATTAAGCAATATCAATTGGAGAGAGGTCCCATAGCAGAGAATCAGGCTTCAGGTCACCCACCAATGGAGAAGGCCACTTTAATTTATTTAGCCCCCAGCACCCAGACAGAGGACAGAGGTCGCATAGCAGAGAATCAGGCGTCATGTCACCCACCAATGGAGAAGGCCACTTTTTGATAATTAGGCCCCTGGCACCCATACGTAGGAGACAGGTCGCATAGCAGAGAATCAGGTGTCATGTCACCCACCAATGGAGAAGGCCACTTTAATTTATTTAGGCCCCAGCACCCAGACAAAGGACAGAGGTCGCATAGCAGAGAATCAGGCGTCATGTCATCCACCAATGGAGAAGGCCACGTTCATTTATTTAGGCCCCAGCACCCACAGAGAGGACAGAGGTCGCATAGCAGAGAATCAGGCGTCATGTCACCCACCAATGGAGAAGGCCACTTTTCGATAATTAGGCCCCTGGCACCCAGACGTAGGAGACAGGTCGTATAGCAAAGAATCAGGCGTCATGTCACCCACCAATGGAGAAGGCCACTTTCATTTATTTAGGCCCCAGCACCCAGACAGAGGACAGAGGTTGCATAGCAGAGAATCAGGCGTCATGTCACTCACCAATAGGGAAGACTACTTTTCGATAATTAGGCCCCTGGCACCCAGACGGAGGAGAGAGGTCGCATAGCAGAAAATCAGGCTTCATGTCACCCAGCAATAGAGAGGACCACTTCCAGATATTTAGCCCACGGCACCCAGACAGGGGACAGAGAGTCGCATAACAGAGAATCAGGCGTCATGTCACCCACCACTGGAACAGGCCACTTTCAGATATTTAGGCCCTGGCACCTAGACGGAGGAGAGGTTCAGTCAACTTTTGGTTGCACTGCAATATAATGGTAAAATTAAAAAAGAGGATTCAATAAAGAAGTGCCCCAGAGTACAAGAATATATGGTTGAGGGGTAGGCAGTTATAAATGTCTATTCTGCACAAGGGATGGACAGGTCCTGTGGGATCCATGCCTGGTTCATTTTTATGAACGTCAACTTGTCCACGTTGGCTGTGGACAGGCGGCTGCGTTTGTCAGTAATGACGCCCCTGCCGTGCTGAATACACGTTCTGACAAAAACGCTGGCCGCCGGGCAGGCCAGCAACTCCAAGGCATAAAAGGCTAGCTCTGGCCACTTGGACAATTTGGAGACCCAGAAGTTGAATGGGGCCGAATCCATCAGTCAGTACGTGGAGGGATGTGCTCACGTACTGTTCAACCATGTTAGTGAAATGCTGCCTCCTGCTAACATGTTCCGTCTCAGGTGGTGGTGCAGTTAGCTGTGGCGTGCAGTGACAAAACATTTCCACATTTCTGCCATGCTAACTTTGCACTCAGAGGAGCTGGCTGTGACACAGCTGTGTTGGCGACCTCTTGCTCCTCCTCTGCCTTTGCCTTGGGCTTCCACCTGTTCCTCTGTGACATTTGGGAATGCTCTCAGGAGCGCATCTACCAGCGTGCGCTTGTACTCGTGCATCTTCCTATCACGCTCCAGTGCAGGAAGTAAGGTGGGCACATTGTCTTTGTACCGGGGATCCAGCAGGGTGGCAACCCAGTAGTCCGCACACGTCAAAATGTGGGCAACTCTGCTGTCGTTGCGCAGGCACTGCAGCATGTAGTCGCTCATGTGTGCCAGGCTGCCCAGAGGTAAGGACAAGCTGTCCTCTGTGGGAGGCGTTTCGTCATTGTCCTCCGTATCCCCCCAGCCACGCACCAGTGATGGGCCTGAACTGTGCTGGGTGCCACCCCGCTGTGAACCTGCTTCATACTCATCTTCCTCCATCTCCTCCTCATCCTCCTCGTCCTCCAGTAGTGGGCCCTGCCTGGCCACATTTGTACCTGGCCTCTGCCTTTGCATAAAACCTCCTTCTGAAGCACTTCTAACAGACTGGCCTGAAAGTGCTAAAAATGACCCCTCAACCTCCTCCTCCTCCTCCTCCTGGGCCACCTCCTCTTCCATCATCGACCTAAGTATTTTCTCAAGAAGACATATAAGTGGTATTGTAACGCTGATAACGGCGTCATCTCCACTGGCCATTTTGGTGGAGTACTCGAAACAGCGCAACAGGGCACACTGTTCTCGCATGGAGGCCCAGTCATTGGTGGTGAAGTGGTGCTGTTCCGCAGTGCGACTGACCCGTGCGTGCTGCAGCTGAAACTCCACTATCGCCTGCTGCTGCTCGCACAGTCTGGCCAGCATGTGCAAGGTGGAGTTCCACCTGGTGGGCACGTCGCATATGAGGTGGTGAGTGGGAAGGGCGAGTTACGCTGTAGTGCAGACAGGCGAGTAGCGACAGGATGTGAACACCGGAAGTGCGCACAGACGGCCCGCACTTTATGCAGCAGCTCTGACATGTCGGGGTAGTTGTGAGTGAACTTCTGCACCACCAAATTCAGCATATGTGCCAGGCAAGGGATGTGCGTCAAATCTACTAGTCCTAGAGCTGCAACGAGATTTCGCCCATTATCGCACAACACCAGGCCGGGCTTGAGTCCCACCGGCAGCAACCACTGGTCGGTCTGTTGTTTAATACCCCACCACAACTCCTGCGCGGTGTGGGTCTGTCCCCAAACGTATGAGTTTCAGAACGGCCTGCTGACGTTTACCCGGGCTGTGCTGAAGTAGGCGGTGAAGGTGTGTGGCTGACTGGATGAGCAGGTGGAAGCAGAGGAGGAGGAAGCTGAGTAGGAGGAGGAGGCTACAGGAGGCAAATAATGATGCCCTGTGATCCTTGGCGGTTGTTGGACATGAGCCAAAAACTCTCCAACTGTGGACCAGCCGCCACTACATTTATACAGTGTGCAGTGAGGGAGATATAGCGGCCTTGGCCATGCTTACCGGTCCACGTATCTGTGGTTAGGTGGACCTTGCCACAGGTGGCATTGCACAGTGCACACTTGATTTTATTGGATACTTGGTTGTGCAGGGAAGGCACGGCTGTCTTGGAGAAGTAGTGGCGGCTGGGAAAAACTTATTGTGGGATAGCCATCCCCATCAGCTGTTTGAAGCTGTCTATGTCCATCAGCCTGAATGACAGCATTTCAAAGGCCAGTAGTTTAGAAATGCTGGCATTCAGGCCCAGTGCTTGAGGGTGGCTAGGTGGGAATTTATGCTTTCTCTCCAAGGTTTGTGAGATGGAGAGCTGAACTCTGCCGTGTGACGTGGTGGAGATGCTTGGTGGCGCAGGTGGTGGTGTCGGTGGCACATCCTCTGCTTGGTGGGTGGCAGGTGCCAACATTTCTCCCGAGGCGGTGGAAGAGGCCGAGGCAGCAGCAGAAGAGGGAGCAGGGGGAGCCTGAGTGAGTTCCTTGTTTTTAAGGTGTTTACTTCATTGCAATTCATGCTTTGCATGTAGATGCCTGGTCATGCAGGTTGTGCTAAGGTTCAGAACGTTGATGCCTCGCTTCAGGCTCTGATGGCACAGCGTGCAACCCACTCGGGTCTTGTCATCAGCACATTGTTTAAAGAAGTGCCATGCCAGGGAACTCTTTGAAGCTGCCTTTGGGGTGCTCGGTCCCTGGTGGCGGTGGCCAGTAGCAGGCGAACTTTCTTGGCGGCGGATGTTCTGCTTTTGCCCCTGCTCCCTCTTTTGCTACGCTGTTGGCTCGGTCTTACTACTGCCTCTTCCTCTGAACTATAAAAAGTCAGTGGCACAACCTTCATTTAATGTGGGGTCTAGGACCTCATCGTCCACTGCATCGTCTTCCACACAGTCTTCCTCCCTGTCCTCCTGTTCGGTCTGCACACTGAAAGACGCAGCAGTTGGCACCTGTGTTTCGTCATCATCAGAGACGTGCAGACTCCGATGAGGTGTTATTCCCATGTCCTCATCATCAGGAAACATAAGTGGTTGTGCATCACTGCATTCTATGTCTTCCACCACTGGGGAAGGGCTAGGTGGATTCCATTGGGAAACCCTGCCAGCAGAATCTTTAAATAGCATAAGAGACTGCTGCATAACTTGAGGCTCTGACAGTTTCCCTGATAAGCATGGGGGTGATGTGACAGACTGATGGGCTTGGTTTACAGAGGTAGTTGGTTCACTAGGACGTGTGGCTGTGGCAGAATGGTCACGTCCTCTCCCAGCACCAGAGGTTCCACTAACACCACCATGACCGAGTCCGCATCCCTTACTAGATGTTTTCCTCATTGTAACCGCTTCACCAAGCACCACAATAAGAAAAAAATATTTGGCCCAATGTATTGATTTCAAATTCAGGCCTTTTTTTACAGGCACTTAACACTATCTGCCTATTTATTTATGTACCGTATTACACTAATCTAGGCACAGCAGTAACCACTGATTTTGGGGAATATCAATTGTAGGCCTAGTATTTAGGCCCTGGATGAAAGGTATCCTTTTATGGACAGATTTACACTTGTAGATGCTCAGTAGCGTGTGAAAAAATATGTAGGATTATGCCTTCAGCAATTGTATTTTAAAACTTTGTGTAATATACCCTTTAACGTACAGAAATACACTTGGAGATGCACGGTAGTGTGTGAAGTTATTTAGGATGACCCTCTCTGCACTTTTATATACACATTGAGTGTAATATACCCTTTTACGGACAGAAATACACTATGAGATGCACAATAGTGCGTGCAGATTTACAGGATTATGCTTTCAGCAATTGTAATGTAACACTTTTTGTAATATACCCTTTTACGGAAAGAAATATACTTGGAGATGCACGCTGAGTGTAATATACCCTTTTATGGACAGATTAACACTTGGCCTGAAACAGCTGGAACACCAGATTCAGGGTATTGCTATAATGGCAAGTGAATTTCACCCGAGAACAAAATCTATCCTTTGACAGATACTATTAAACTTGTCCAGTCACAGCTGGAACACCAAATTTACTGTATTTCTATTTTGGCAATTAAATTTCACCCCCAAAAAATATACCCTTTTACGGACAGATTTAAACTAGGCCTGCAACAGCTGGAACACCAGATTTAGGGGATTGCTATTTTGGCAATTGAATTTCACCACAGAAAAATCTATCCTTTGCCAGACAGCAGACAGTATTACACTTGGCTAGCCACAGCTTGAACACCAGATTCAGGTGTATTGCTATTTTGGCAATTAAATTTCACCCTAGAAAAAATATACCCTTTATGGACAGATTTAATCTAGGCCTGCAACAGCTGGAACACGAGATTTACTGTATTTCTATTTTTGCAACTGTATTTCACCCCAGAAAATAATATATCCTTTGACGGACAATAGGAAATTGTCCAGTCACAGCTGGAACACCAGATCCAGGGTATTGCTATTTTGGCAATTAAATTTCACCCCAGAACAAAATCTATCCTTTGACGGATACTATTAAACTTGTCCAGTCACAGCTGGAACACCAGATTTACTGTATTTCAATTTTGGCAACTGAATTTTACCGCAGAAAATAATAAATCCTTTGACGGACACTATTGAATTTGTCCAGCCACTGCTGGGACACCAGATTTACGGTATTGCTATTTTGGCAATTGAATTTTACCCTAGAAAAAAAATACATCCTTTGCCGGACACTATTAAACTTGGCCAGCCACAGCTGAAACCACTGATTTATGGTATTGCTATTTTCGCAATTGAATTTCACCCCAGAAAATTATCTATCCTTTGCCGGACAATATTAAACTTGGCCAGCCACTGCTGGGACACCAGATTTACGGTATTGCTATTTTGGCTATTGAATTTCACCCCAGAACCAAATATATCCTTTGCCGGACACTATTAAACTCTGCCAGCCACTGCTGGGACACCAGATTTATGGGATTGCTATTTTGGCAATTGAATTTCACCACAGAAAAAATCTATCCTTTGCCAGACAGCAGACAGTATTACACTTGGCTAGCCACAGCTGGAACACCAGATTTAGGGGATTGCTTTTTTGGCAATTGAATTTAACCCCTTAATAAAATATAGACATTTCTATCCTGAGTTTCTAGGGGTGACAATAAGCACAGCCAAGCCCCTAATGTAGGATATAGCAAAGAAAAAAAACTATTTCTTATGGATTGATGTACCTGGTGGCAGCTTGTGCTGGTGCACCACAAGACACAAAATGGCCGCCGACTACCCCAGAAAAAGTGACAGAAAACGCTCTGTGCAGCCTAAAAACCAGTGAGCAATTAACTAGGGCAGAAGTTGAATGATTCACAGCTGTAGATCGATCACTTCATTAGGTGTTTTTGCTGACTTTTCCCTGCCTAATCTCGCACTCACAGAAGCTGAGTCCTCTCCCTACACTAATCAGCAGTTGGATGGCCAAATAGAAGAACAGAAAGGCGCTCATAGGTAGTGATGAAGAAAATATATTTATTCTGTCTTATCTATCCAGGTTGAGTTAGTTTTACTCACCTGGTAGATTTCCGCTCAAAACGGTCCACTTTTGTGAAGGGTCACCGGTAGGAGGTTTATGGTCACAATAATCGATGCTGCCGTAACGTGTCCTGAATAACCATGGGCGTGGGCCAGTCCGCCACTTTGGTATATTGTAAAGTGTAAGGGAACAGCCTCGTCTACCACTTGTTGATTGTGTGATGAGCAGATAGACACTAGGCGCAAGGACGCGACCACAGTATGGATACAACAATGTCTTTATTGTGTAGACGACGCGTTCGGGGCACCAAAGACCCCTTTATCAAGTCTAAAAAACATGTAGTGGTACGAAACTTTGAATAAATTGATAATATTAAAATATTTTGATTACATTAGAAAACAGTTAATTGTATGGTAAAATGTATAAGTAAATATATAAAAAAAGTAATAAATATATAAATAAAATTCATAGTACTTACTAGACGATCTTATCATATGACAATTGATAAAAGAAAAACACATTTTCATATATGTGAGTATCTAAACATTATAAATTATTATAAAGTATTAGACAGTTCATTACAAGGGCTGAATGTGACCATAATACAGTGTAATTACATCAATAAATAAATAAACGGACCTAGCCATAGGTTACCATTTCATTTAGTGAAGAATGAATGATAAATGGTAGGACTTAAAAGGTACCTGTATCCTTAATATCGTGCACTTTGTAGAGATGTCTCCTGTAGATATTGTGGTGATCCTGGCTGTGGTTGGAATGGATAGGGAATTAGGTTAAGAACTGGTGTGGAAGGATGCAGTGGTGGAATGAATGACTGGCGACTGCATACACACACACACATACATATGCATATATATATATATATATATATATATATATATATATATACACACATACATACATATATATACATACATACCCATACCCACGCACACATACACATACATACATGCATACATATACACACACATATACATGCATATATATACACACACGCACACACACTTATATGTACACATACACACACGCATACACATTGATATATAGCTAAAACTGGTTTGATAGATGATGATTACAGCAAGTATTTATAATCCTGGATGGTAGTACCTGATTATGTTTATATAGATAGAGGTGGCTTATGCAAATATGGTGTGTTCTATAGGTGGTAAGGACTGTTAGAGATGATGGTAACTGTTGCCTGTGAAATGATGGTTGGTTGGTTTTTAATATAAAACCTATGTGTATGAATAAATAGGGACGAAAAAGGAGATGAGTGATGGAGTTAGGAAGAGTGGAGAATACCTGAAGGGATCCGGATGACAGGGAGATCTGGTCAGCGTGCAGCGCTTCTCAGCCCGCTGCACGTGTCATGTGCGGTGCCAAAAGAGCGCGCACTAGCTTAGAGTTTTAAAACGGGGGTTGAGGGCAAGGGGGCGTGGCTGGGGAGCGCTCTGATCTGGAGCCGGCAGTGCAGGAGAGATCAGTGAGAAACGAAGCCTGGGGGTGTGGCTATCAGGACGCTGTGGTGAATGGAAGTTTGATGTTAGGTTGTCAGGACTGGGGAGGTGAATTGAGGATGGGATGGACCTACTTAAGATATTTTGAGCATTGAATGAGCCTGTGTGTGCCAATTGATAGATTATTTACAATGGTATAAACTTGGAATGATTATTATGAAATAGGACATGGTTGGGATCCATTTACCACCTTGTTTAAGTTACTGAAGACTGAGGGAGAGAGACTTGATATGTAGATAGGCAATGTATATATGATAATTGATAAATATATATGCAAGAAAGAAAAAAATGTAAAAATAATAAAAAAAAAAATAAATAAAATAAAAATAAAAAATAAAAAAAGGGGACGGGGGGAGAGACTTTTATGAAATGGAATGTAAGTAGTCCATGGGGGGGGCACGGGGGGAGGGGGACGGATTTCTCTGTCGATACACTCATATAAATGATGTTAGAAACAATGATTTTCTAGGCTCTCGTTTAGTCCATTAGGTTCCAATGAATGGAGTTTAAAAATCCAAAACATTTCCCGTTTTTGTAGGGTTCTGTATCTATCTGGGCACTGAGCTTCGATGTGTTCGATGGGAGTAATCAACATTTTTGAGGGGTCTTGATTATGGAACATCAGATGGTGTCTGGATACACTGTGCTTTAAGTAGCCTTTGTTGATGTTAGAACGATGTTTGTTTATACGTTCTCTCAGGGCTTGGATGGTTCTGCCGACATATTATAGACCACATTCGCACTCCAAAATGTATATTACATAGGTAGTGGAGCAGTTGATGAAACTTTTGATATTGAATGTTTCTCCTGTAACATTGCTCTTGAAGCTTTTGATTTTATTAGTGATATTAGAACAACATTTACATAAGGTATGGCCGCATCTGAAGCTGCCTACCGGATTTGGGGCCTTATTGATTGTGTTGAACGGGGCTATCTTCTTCTTTTCAGTTTGCTTGGGGCCAGGATGTTCTTTAATGATTTTGTTTTTCTGAACGTGATTTGTGGTTTCTGCGGTAGGTTTGATTTGAGGTATGGGTCATTTGTTAGAATATACCAATGTTTATTAAGTATTTCCCTCAGTTTATGATGATTCGGATTGTAAGTGGTTACTAATGATGTTTTGAATCGATTTGAGTTCTCCAGTTCATTTGGTTTATCCTTAGTTGTTAAACATTCCTCTTGGGTTAGAGCACCAGCTTTGGAGAGTGCATTTTCAATGATCCTATTCGGATATCCTTTTCTTGTAAACCTGTTCTTTAAAATTTGGCTCTGAATCTTGAAATCATTGTTGGTAGAGCAGTTCCTTCTGATACGTTTAAATTGACTGTAGGGTATATTATTTTTCCATTTTCTGTAGTGGGCGCTTTTATAGTCAAGGTAGTTATTACTGTCTACTTTTTTGAAGAAGGTTTTGGTTTGTATGGTCTCATTCTGGATTGATAATAGTAAATCCAAGTATTCTATGGAAGTGGTGGATATATTTGCTGTGAATGTAAGGTTCCAGGTGTTGGAATTAAGGTGTGAAATGAATTCTTTTGCTTCTTCCTCGTTACCTCCCAGATGAAAATGAGATCATCAATATATCTTTTGTACAGTATAATCATATCTTTCCAGTCATGATTGTTATATATATGTTGTTCCTCGAAGCGCCCCATATAGAGGTTCGCAAAACTCGGCGCGAATCGCGTCCCCATGGCGGTCCCCTTCTGCTGCCTAAAGATTTTGTCTTCGAAGGTAAATACATTATGTGTTAAAATGAACCGTATTGCATCAGTTATAAAACTTTTATGTTTCGAAGAAAGTTCGTTGTCAGTTTCCAGATATTGTGCAGATGTGGTGATACCAGCTTCATGGGGATATTGGAATATAAGGAGGCTACATCTAACGTGAGCCATCGGTAGGCGGGGTTCCATTTTATGTCTTTTAATAAAGAAATAAGTTGAGCGGAATCTCTGAGGTAAGAGGGAAGGTTAGTGACATGTTTTTGTAAAAATAAATCAACGTAGTGTGATAGGTTGCAAGTGAGAGAATTGATGCCTGATATAATGGGTCTTCCTGGCGGGTTTTTAATGTTTTTGTGGATTTTTGGCAGATGGTAAAAGGTTGCTGTTGTCGGGTGATTAATAGTGATGAACTCGCGTTCTTTTTCGTTAATATACCATTACCTTCTGCTTGTTTCAGCATTAGTTCCAGTTCCTTTATGTCTTCGGTGATCGGATTCCAGGGAGGGGTTCATAATATACCTTGTCCATCAGAATTCTATGTGCTTCTTGAACATAATCCGTTTTATTTTGTAATATGATCCCGCCCCTTTATCTGCACTCCTAATTACGATGTCTCTATTGTTATTCAGTTCACTGAGGGCTTTCTTTTCCTTCATACTTAGATTAAATCTAACTTTAGTGTTTTTATTAATTTCTCTCACATCGTTGGCAACTAGGAGAAGAAGGTGTTTATATGGTTTCCCCTGTGGTGAGTGGGGTTGAAGGAAGATTTGGGTTTAAGATCCGTATGTACGGTATTGTCCGAATTTGGAGGTTGTTCTGAATCTTTATCCTTGTTCTTAGATGGTTGTTCAGCTAAGATTGCAAAATGTCGCTGGAGTGTTATTTTTCGTATGAATGAATTGATGCCTACAAATAGTTCAAATTCATTGAACTTGTCGGCTGGACAGAAAGAGAGTCCCTTTTGTAATAGGGAGGTTTGTGCGGACGTCAGGATATATCTAGACAAGTTGAAAATTTTTATTGTTGAGCTGTTTTGTTCCGTTTCGGGCTCTGTTGGTTCTGAAGGGCTTTTCTTGGACCTATTGTTGTTATTGGCAAGTCGCTTTTGATTCCCCCTCTACATCCTCTTCTGTATTTTTTTCTTTTGTGCCTTTCAGAGGGCAATTTGTTTTTGTCTTGAAGAAGTCCAGTATAGTTGCTGATGTCCCTGATGGTTGTTTGAGAACGTATGTTGCTTGCGGGGTCAGGGTCCCCGGAAGCGGTAAAAAGAAATTGAGGCAGAAGTTGTATGGTTCGGAGATCTGGGAGTGTCTTCTGAACTACTGTTATTATGATGGATGGTGAGGAGGGAATCTTCGAAATTGGAAGAGTCAAGTCTGGATGGGAGTGTTGTAGGTTCGTTGACACCAAAAAGAGTGGGTGGAAGATTCAATGGACATCCTTCTGGTAATTCCAACGGTGAAATGACGGAGTGAGTCTCTCGAGGTGGTATAGATGGTGGAGTAAAAAGATGGGGGTCCCTGAATGGAACTTTGGATGAGTAGTGGTAGCACTTGAACCTGCAGGGTTGGTGTTGGGATTGAGGGATCTTGTCGAGGTGTTTAAATGGTGATGTCTCTCCGGTTGAGAGAGTGGGGATGAACGTCCTTCAGGGGCGGTTAGGGGTGTATGGTATGTTTTGGATATTTGGGATAAGGGATGGTTGGTATTATGATGTTGGACTGGATCGTTTTGTGTTAAAGTAGGTTTGGAGGTACTTTGGTTATTTTGCCGTTGTTTCGGTGTATGTGGTTTTGTAGTGGGCTGTTTTGTATTGGGGTGAGGGTGATATTGATAGTGTATTTGGCGTGGTTTAGCAGATGAATGTATTGTCTGGAACGCTGTTTTTGATTTATTATTTTTGTCTTTGTCATGGTGCTTGCTTTGCCAGAAATGAACATTATTATTGGCAAAATCTGTCCTATCGCGTGTAAGTTTAGCTGTCTTTTTTTCAATTAGTTCACGTTCGTGTGAAGTAAGTCTCCCTGTGACTAATCTATTGAGTCTAGTGAACTCTATATGAGATTTGTGTTTTTGGAGAGTACTTGTTTGTTCTTGTATTATGTTTTCAAGTTATGGCAAAGAGATTCTCTTTTGCCACTAAGCGTGTCATCAGACCACGAGCACATGTTAAAAGATACTCGTCCCAGTCTTTTGTAAATTCCAAATCATTTGGGAAAGGGCTCTTGAATCTTAATCGGAGTCCACGTGGGACAAGAGATTCGTTTAAATATGTCTCCAGGAGAATCCAATCCAAATGATGTTGGATTTCTTCTCTTAGATGTGATTCAAGATTGAAAAAAAGGTTTGCTAGATCCTTTTGGCTTATTGTCTCTTTATTGGTATTGTCCGTTGTTAAATTTTCAGTGGTCTTCTGTGTAACTTCTGTCTGATTCCATTTACTAGTGAGTTTCTTCCGTTCCCGTAGGCGATGTTCGCTGTAATCCATTACTCGATTCCTCTGTATTTGATTTACTTTGTTCGTACTCTAGAGCTGCCGTATCTGTGAGTGGAATTAGCACTCTTTACCCGTAGCGCTCGGGTCAATACAACAGTTGGATGGCCAAATAGAAGAACAGAAAGGCGCTCATAGGTAGTGATGAAGAAAATATATTTATTCGTCTTATCTATCCAGGTTGAGTTAGTTTTACTCACCTGGTAGATTTCCGCTCAAAACGGTCCACTTTTGTGAAGGGTCACCGGTAGGAGGTTTATGGTCACAATAATCGATGCTGCCGTAACGTGTCCTGAATAACCATGGGCGTGGGCCAGTCCGCCACTTTGGTATATTGTAAAGTGTAAGGGAACAGCTCGTCTACCACTTGTTGATTGTGTGATGAGCAGATAGACACTAGGCGCAAGGACGCGACCACAGTATGGATACAACAATGTCTTTATTGTGTAGACGACGCGTTTCGGGGCACCAAAGACCCCTTTATCAAGTCTAAAAACATGTAGTGGTACGAAACTTTGAATAAATTGATAATATTAAAATATTTTGATTACATTAGAAAACAGTTAATTGTATGGTAAAATGTATAAGTAAATATATAAAAAAAGTAATAAATATATAAATAAAATTCATAGTACTTACTAGACGATCTTATCATATGACAATTGATAAAAGAAAAACACATTTTCATATATGTGAGTATCTAAACATTATAAATTATTATAAAGTATTAGACAGTTCATTACAAGGGCTGAATGTGACCATAATACAGTGTAATTACATCAATAAATAAATAAATAAACGGACCTAGCCATAGGTTACCATTTCATTTTAGTGAAGAATGAATGATAAATGGTAGGACTTAAAAGGTACCTGTATCCTTAATATCGTGCACTTTGTAGAGATGTCTCCTGTAGATATTGTGGTGATCCTGGCTGTGGTTGGAATGGATAGGGAATTAGGTTAAGAACTGGTGTGGAAGGATGCAGTGGTGGAATGAATGACTGGCGACTGCATACACACACACACATACATATGCTATATATATATATATATATATATATATATATATATACACACATACATACATATATATACATACATACCCATACCCACGCACACATACACATACATACATGCATACATATACACACACATATACATGCATATATATACACACACGCACACACACTTATATGTACACATACACACACGCATACACATTGATATATAGCTAAAACTGGTTTGATAGATGATGATTACAGCAAGTATTTATAATCCTGGATGGTAGTACCTGATTATGTTTATATAGATAGAGGTGGCTTATGCAAATATGGTGTGTTCTATAGGTGGTAAGGACTGTTAGAGATGATGGTAACTGTTGCCTGTGAAATGATGGTTGGTTGGTTTTTAATATAAAACCTATGTGTATGAATAAATAGGGACGAAAAAGGAGATGAGTGATGGAGTTAGGAAGAGTGGAGAATACCTGAAGGGATCCGGATGACAGGGAGATCTGGTCAGCGTGCAGCGCTTCTCAGCCCGCTGCACGTGTCATGTGCGGTGCCAAAAGAGCGCGCACTAGCTTAGAGTTTTAAAACGGGGGTTGAGGGCAAAGGGGCGTGGCTGGGGAGCGCTCTGATCTGGAGCCGGCAGTGCAGGGAGAGATCAGTGAGAAACGAAGCCTGGGGGTGTGGCTATCAGGACGCTGTGGTGAATGGAAGTTTGATGTTAGGTTGTCAGGACTGGGGAGGTGAATTGAGGATGGGATGGACCTACTTAAGATATTTTGAGCATTGAATGAGCCTGTGTGTGCCAATTGATAGATTATTTACAGTGGTATAAACTTGGAATGATTATTATGAAATAGGACATGGTTGGGATCCATTTACCACCTTGTTTAAGTTACTGAAGACTGAGGGAGAGAGACTTGATATGTAGATAGGCAATGTATATATGATAATTGATGAATATATATGCAAGAAAGAAAAAAATGTAAAAATAATAAAAAAAAAAAAAAAAGGGACGGGGGAGAGACTTTTATGAAATGGAATGTAAGTAGTCCATGGGGGGGCACGGGGGAGGGGGACGGATTTCTCTGTCGATACACTCATATAAATGATGTTAGAAACAATGATTTTCTAGGCTCTCGTTTAGTCCATTAGGTTCCAATGAATGGAGTTTAAAAATCCAAAACATTTCCCGTTTTTGTAGGGTTCTGTATCTATCTGGGCACTGAGCTTCGATGTGTTCGATGGGAGTAATCAACATTTTTGAGGGGTCTTGATTATGGAACATCAGATGGTGTCTGGATACACTGTGCTTTAAGTAGCCTTTGTTGATGTTAGAACGATGTTTGTTTATACGTTCTCTCAGGGCTTGGATGGTTCTGCCGACATATTGTAGACCACATTCGCACTCCAAAATGTATATTACATAGGTAGTGGAGCAGTTGATGAAACTTTTGATATTGAATGTTTCTCCTGTAACATTGCTCTTGAAGCTTTTGATTTTATTAGTGATATTAGAACAACATTTACATAAGGTATGGCCGCATCTGAAGCTGCCTACCGGATTTGGGGCCTTATTGATTGTGTTGAACGGGGCTATCTTCTTCTTTTTCAGTTTGCTTGGGGCCAGGATGTTCTTTAATGATTTTGTTTTTCTGAACGTGATTTGTGGTTTCTAAGTGTAGGTTTGATTTGAGGTATGGGTCATTTGTTAGAATATACCAATGTTTATTAAGTATTTCCCTCAGTTTATGATGATTCGGATTGTAAGTGGTTACTAATGATGTTTTGAATCGATTTGAGTTCTCCAGTTCATTTGGTTTATCCTTAGTTGTTAAACATTCCTCTTGGGTTAGAGCACCAGCTTTGGAGAGTGCATTTTCAATGATCCTATTCGGATATCCTTTTCTTGTAAACCTGTTCTTTAAAAATTTGGCTCTGAATCTTGAAATCATTGTTGGTAGAGCAGTTCCTTCTGATACGTTTAAATTGACTGTAGGGTATATTATTTTTCCATTTTCTGTAGTGGGCGCTTTTATAGTCAAGGTAGTTATTACTGTCTACTTTTTTGAAGAAGGTTTTGGTTTGTATGGTCTCATTCTGGATTGATAATAGTAAATCCAAGTATTCTATGGAAGTGGTGGATATATTTGCTGTGAATGTAAGGTTCCAGGTGTTGGAATTAAGGTGTGAAATGAATTCTTTTGCTTCTTCCTCGTTACCTCCCCAGATGAAAATGAGATCATCTATATATCTTTTGTACAGTATAATCATATCTTTCCAGTCATGATTGTTATATATATGTTGTTCCTCGAAGCGCCCCATATAGAGGTTCGCAAAACTCGGCGCGAATCGCGTCCCCATGGCGGTCCCCTTCTGCTGCCTAAAGATTTTGTCTTCGAAGGTAAATACATTATGTGTTAAAATGAACCGTATTGCATCAGTTATAAAACTTTTATGTTTCTGAAGAAAGTTCGTTGTCAGTTTCCAGATATTGTGCAGATGTGGTGATACCAGCTTCATGGGGATATTGGAATATAAGGAGGCTACATCTAACGTGAGCCATCGGTAGGCGGGGTTCCATTTTATGTCTTTTAATAAAGAAATAAGTTGAGCGGAATCTCTGAGGTAAGAGGGAAGGTTAGTGACATGTTTTTGTAAAAATAAATCAACGTAGTGTGATAGGTTGCAAGTGAGAGAATTGATGCCTGATATAATGGGTCTTCCTGGCGGGTTTTTAATGTTTTTGTGGATTTTTGGCAGATGGTAAAAGGTTGCTGTTGTCGGGTGATTAATAGTGATGAACTCGCGTTCTTTTTCGTTAATATACCATTACCTTCTGCTTGTTTCAGCATTAGTTCCAGTTCCTTTATGTCTTCGGTGATCGGATTCCAGGGAGGGGTTCATAATATACCTTGTCCATCAGAATTCTATGTGCTTCTTGAACATAATCCGTTTTATTTTGTAATATGATCCCGCCCCTTTATCTGCACTCCTAATTACGATGTCTCTATTGTTATTCAGTTCACTGAGGGCTTTCTTTTCCTTCATACTTAGATTAAATCTAACTTTAGTGTTTTTATTAATTTCTCTCACATCGTTGGCAACTAGGGAGAAGAAGGTGTTTATATGGTTTCCCCTGTGGTGAGTGGGGTTGAAGGAAGATTTGGGTTTAAGATCCGTATGTACGGTATTGTCCGAATTTGGAGGTTGTTCTGAATCTTTATCCTTGTTCTTAGATGGTTGTTCAGCTAAGATTGCAAAATGTCGCTGGAGTGTTATTTTTCGTATGAATGAATTGATGCCTACAAATAGTTCAAATTCATTGAACTTGTCGGCTGGACAGAAAGAGAGTCCCTTTTGTAATAGGGAGGTTTGTGCGGACGTCAGGATATATCTAGACAAGTTGAAAATTTTTATTGTTGAGCTGTTTTGTTCCGTTTCGGGCTCTGTTGGTTCTGAAGGGCTTTTCTTGGACCTATTGTTGTTATTGGCAAGTCGCTTTTGATTCCCCCTCTACATCCTCTTCTGTATTTTTTTCTTTTGTGCCTTTCAGAGGGCAATTTGTTTTTGTCTTGAAGAAGTCCAGTATAGCTGCTGATGTCCCTGATGGTTGTTTGAGAACGTATGTTGCTTGCGGGGTCAGGGTCCCCGGAAGCGGTAAAAAGAAATTGAGGCAGAAGTTGTATGGTTCGGAGATCTGGGAGTGTCTTCTGAACTACTGTTATTATGATGGATGGTGAGGAGGGAATCTTCGAAATTGGAAGAGTCAAGTCTGGATGGGAGTGTTGTAGGTTCGTTGGACACCAAAAAGAGTGGGTGGAAGATTCAATGGACATCCTTCTGGTAATTCCAACGGTGAAATGACGGAGTGAGTCTCTCGAGGTGGTATAGATGGTGGAGTAAAAAGATGGGGGTCCCTGAATGGAACTTTGGATGAGTAGTGGTAGCACTTGAACCTGCAGGGTTGGTGTTGGGATTGAGGGATCTTGTCGGGGTGTTTAAATGGTGATGTCTCTCCGGTTGAGAGAGTGGGGATGAACGTCCTTCAGGGGCGGTTAGGGGTGTATGGTATGTTTTGGATATTTGGGATAAGGGATGGTTGGTATTATGATGTTGGACTGGATCGTTTTGTGTTAAAGTAGGTTTGGAGGTACTTTGGTTATTTTGCCGTTGTTTCGGTGTATGTGGTTTTGTAGTGGGCTGTTTTGTATTGGGGTGAGGGTGATATTGATAGTGTATTTGGCGTGGTTTAGCAGATGAATGTATTGTCTGGAACGCTGTTTTTGATTTATTATTTTTGTCTTTGTCATGGTGCTTGCTTTGCCAGAAATGAACATTATTATTGGCAAAATCTGTCCTATCGCGTGTAAGTTTAGCTGTCTTTTTTTCAATTAGTTCACGTTCGTGTGAAGTAAGTCTCCCTGTGACTAATCTATTGAGTCTAGTGAACTCTATATGAGATTTGTGCTTTTGGAGAGTACTTGTTTGTTCTTGTATTATGTTTTTCAAGTTATGGCAAAGAGATTCTCTTTTGCCACTAAGCGTGTCATCAGACCACGAGCACATGTTAAAAGATACTCGTCCCAGTCTTTTGTAAATTCCAAATCATTTGGGAAAGGGCTCTTGAATCTTAATCGGAGTCCACGTGGGACAAGAGATTCGTTTAAATATGTCTCCAGGAGAATCCAATCCAAATGATGTTGGATTTCTTCTCTTAGATGTGATTCAAGATTGAAAAAAAGGTTTGCTAGATCCTTTTGGCTTATTGTCTCTTTATTGGTATTGTCCGTTGTTAAATTTTCAGTGGTCTTCTGTGTAACTTCTGTCTGATTCCATTTACTAGTGAGTTTCTTCCGTTCCCGTAGGCGATGTTCGCTGTAATCCATTACTCGATTCCTCTGTATTTGATTTACTTTGTTCGTACCTAGAGCTGCCGTATCTGTGAGTGGAATTAGCACTCTTTACCCGTAGCGCTCGGGTCAATACAACAGTTGGATGGCCAAATAGAAGAACAGAAAGGCGCTCATAGGTAGTGATGAAGAAAATATATTTATTCGTCTTATCTATCCAGGTTGAGTTAGTTTTACTCACCTGGTAGATTTCGCTCAAAACGGTCCACTTTTGTGAAGGGTCACCGGTAGGAGGTTTATGGTCACAATAATCGATGCTGCCGTAACGTGTCCTGAATAACCATGGGCGTGGGCCAGTCCGCCACTTTGGTATATTGTAAAGTGTAAGGAACAGCTCGTCTACCACTTGTTGATTGTGTGATGAGCAGATAGACACTAGGCGCAAGGACGCGACCACAGTATGGATACAACAATGTCTTTATTGTGTAGACGACGCGTTTCGGGGCACCAAAGACCCCTTTATCAAGTCTAAAAAACATGTAGTGGTACGAAACTTTGAATAAATTGATAATATTAAAATATTTTGATTACATTAGAAAACAGTTAATTGTATGGTAAAATGTATAAGTAAATATATAAAAAAAGTAATAAATATATAAATAAAATTCATAGTACTTACTAGACGATCTTATCATATGACAATTGATAAAAGAAAAAACACATACCAATAAAGAGACAATAAGCCAAAAGGATCTAGCAAACCTTTTTTTCAATCTTGAATCACATCTAAGAGAAGGAATCCAACATCATTTGGATTGGATTCTCCTGGAGACATATTTAAACGAATCTCTTGTCCCACGTGGACTCCGATTAAGATTCAAGAGCCCTTTCCCAAATGATTTGGAATTTACAAAAGACTGGGACGAGTATCTTTTAACATGTGCTCGTGGTCTGATGACACGCTTAGTGGCAAAAAGAGAATCTCTTTGCCATAACTTGAAAAACATAATACAAGAACAAACAAGTACTCTCCAAAAACACAAATCTCATATAGAGTTCACTAGACTCAATAGATTAGTCACAGGGAGACTTACTTCACACGAACGTGAACTAATTGAAAAAAAGACAGCTAAACTTACACGCGATAGGACAGATTTTGCCAATAATAATGTTCATTTCTGGCAAAGCAAGCACCATGACAAAGACAAAAATAATAAATCAAAAACAGCGTTCCAGACAATACATTCATCTGCTAAACCACGCCAAATACACTATCAATATCACCCTCACCCCAATACAAAACAGCCCACTACAAAACCACATACACCGAAACAACGGCAAAATAACCAAAGTACCTCCAAACCTACTTTAACACAAAACGATCCAGTCCAACATCATAATACCAACCATCCCTTATCCCAAATATCCAAAACATACCATACACCCCTAACCGCCCCTGAAGGACGTTCATCCCCACTCTCTCAACCGGAGAGACATCACCATTTAAACACCCCGACAAGATCCCTCAATCCCAACACCAACCCTGCAGGTTCAAGTGCTACCACTACTCATCCAAAGTTCCATTCAGGGACCCCCATCTTTTTACTCCACCATCTATACCACCTCGAGAGACTCACTCCGTCATTTCACCGTTGGAATTACCAGAAGGATGTCCATTGAATCTTCCACCCACTCTTTTTGGTGTCAACGAACCTACAACACTCCCATCCAGACTTGACTCTTCCAATTTCGAAGATTCCCTCCTCACCATCCATCATAATAACAGTAGTTCAGAAGACACTCCCAGATCTCCGAACCATACAACTTCTGCCTCAATTTCTTTTTACCGCTTCCGGGGACCCTGACCCCGCAAGCAACATACGTTCTCAAACAACCATCAGGGACATCAGCAACTATACTGGACTTCTTCAAGACAAAAACAAATTGCCCTCTGAAAGGCACAAAAAGAAAAAATACAGAAGAGGATGTAGAGGGGGAATCAAAAAGCGACTTGCCAATAACAACAATAGGTCCAAGAAAAGCCCTTCAGAACCAACAGAGCCCAAAACGGAACAAAACAGCTCAACAATAAAAATTTTCAACTTGTCTAGATATATCCTGACGTCCGCACAAACCTCCCTATTACAAAAGGGACTCTCTTTCTGTCCAGCCGACAAGTTCAATGAATTTGAACTATTTGTAGACATCAATTCATTCATACGAAAAATAACACTCCAGCGTACATTTTGCAATCTTAGCTGAACAACCATCTAAGAACAAGGATAAAGATTCAGAACAACCTCCAAATTCGGACAATACCGTACATACGGATCTTAAACCCAAATCTTCCTTCAACCCCACTCACCACAGGGGAAACCATATAAACACCTTCTTCTCCCTAGTTGCCAACGATGTGAGAGAAATTAATAAAAACACTAAAGTTAGATTTAATCTAAGTATGAAGGAAAAGAAAGCCCTCAGTGAACTGAATAACAATAGAGACATCGTAATTAGGAGTGCAGATAAAGGGGCGGGATCATATTACAAAATAAAACGGATTATGTTCAAGAAGCACATAGAATTCTGATGGACAAGGTATATTATGAACCCTCTCCTGAATCCGATCACCGAAGACATAAAGGAACTGGAACTAATGCTGAAACAAGCAGAAGGTAATGGTATATTAACGAAAAAGAACGCGAGTTCATCACTATTAATCACCCGACAACAGCAACCTTTACCATCTGCCAAAAATCCACAAAAACATTAAAAACCCGCCAGGAAGACCCATTATATCAGGCATCAATTCTCTCACTTGCAACCTATCACACTACGTTGATTTATTTTTACAAAAACATGTCACTAACCTTCCTCTTACCTCAGAGATTCCGCTCAACTTATTTCTTTATTAAAAGACATAAAATGGAACCCCGCCTACCGATGGCTCACGTTAGATGTAGCCTCCTTATATTCCAATATCCCCATGAAGCTGGTATCACCACATCTGCACAATATCTGGAAACTGACAACGAACTTTCTTCGAAACATAAAAGTTTTATAACTGATGCAATACGGTTCATTTTAACACATAATGTATTTACCTTCAAGACAAAATCTTTAGGCAGCAGAAGGGGACCGCACATGGGGACGCGATTCGCGCGAGTTTTGCGTAACCTCTATATGGGGCGCTTCGAGGAACAACATATATATAACAATCATGACTGGAAAGATATGATTATACTGTACAAAAGATATATTGATGATCTCATTTTCATCTGGGGAGGTAACGAGGAAGAAGCAAAAGAATTCATTTCACACCTTAATTCCAACACCTGGAACCTTACATTCACAGCAAATATATCCACCACTTCCATAGAATACTTGGATTTACTATTATCAATCCAGAATGAGACCATACAAACCAAAACCTTCTTCAAAAAAGTAGACAGTAATAACTACTAGAGTTGTTTCGGTACCAAAATTTTGATTCGGTATCGATACCATAAAAAAGTATTGCGATACTCGATACCATTCGATACCACGCGAAAAAAATAAAAACGCCAAAAAAATCCGCGTGCATTCAACATTTTATGAAACCGCCGGCTCATAATACAACAGTCCTATCCTACTTTTTTGTGGGGACAAGGCGACTAAAAGAAAATGGCGAATCGTGCATTTTTTATTTTTCTTTTTTTTTCTTTTACGGCGTTCACCGCATAAAAGTGGATTTTTTAATAGTTTGGACTTTTGAGACGCGGCGATATGTAATATTTTATTTATGTATTGTTTATATATTTTATATGTAAAATTGGGAAAGGGGGATTTATAATTAATATTTTGAGTGTACTTTAACTTTTTTTTTTTTTTTTTTTACAGTTTATTTATTAACTATTTCCACCCTAGGAGCTAGAACCTGGGATATTCTCATCCTATTCACCCTGATAGAGCTCTGTGCTGCCGAGTGAGAACATGGGCCGCGCTGAGCGCGGCGCAGCCATGCTCTTCCCATACTGGGCTGTGCAGCAGTGCAGCCCAGTATCGATAAAACATACTTTTCCTGGTATCGAGTGCGATACCAGAGAGACGATCGATCGGTATCGAAAGTTCGATACCGAAACAACCCTAATAACTACCTTGACTATAAAAAAGCGCCCACTACAGAAAATGGAAAAATAATATACCCTACAGTCAATTTTTAAGCGTATCAGAAGGAACTGCTCTACCAACAATGATTTCAAGATTCAGAGCCAAATTTTAAAGAACAGGTTTACAAGAAAAGGATATCCGAATAGGATCATTGAAAATGCACTCTCCAAAGCTGGTGCTCTAACCCAAGAGGAATGTTTAACAACTAAGGATAAACCAAATGAACTGGAGAACTCAAATCGATTCAAAACATCATTAGTAACCACTTACAATCCGAATCATCATAAACTGAGGGAAATACTTAATAAACATTGGTATATTCTAACAAATGACCCATACCTCAAATCAAACCTACACGCAGAAACCACAAATCACGTTCAGAAAAACAAAATCATTAAAGAACATCCTGGCCCCAAGCAAACTGAAAAAGAAGAAGATAGCCCCGTTCAACACAATCAATAAGGCCCCAAATCCGGTAGGCAGCTTCAGATGTGGCCATACCTTATGTAAATGTTGTTCTAATATCACTAATAAAATCAAAAGCTTCAAGAGCAATGTTACAGGAGAAACATTCAATATCAAAAGTTTCATCAACTGCTCCACTACCTATGTAATATACATTTTGGAGTGCGAATGTGGTCTACAATATGTCGGCAGAACCATCCAAGCCCTGAGAGAACGTATAAACAAACATCGTTCTAACATCAACAAAGGCTACTTAAAGCACAGTGTATCCAGACACCATCTGATGTTCCATAATCAAGACCCCTCAAAAATGTTGATTACTCCCATCGAACACATCGAAGCTCAGTGCCCAGATAGATACAGAACCCTACAAAAACGGGAAATGTTTTGGATTTTTAAACTCCATTCATTGGAACCTAATGGACTAAACGAGAGCCTAGAAAATCATTGTTTCTAACATCATTTATATGAGTGTATCGACAGAGAAATCCGTCCCCCTCCCCGTGCCCCCCCATGGACTACTTACATTCCATTTCATAAAAGTCTCTCCCCCGTCCCCTTTTTTTTTTTTTATTTTATTTATTTTTTTATCATTTTATTTTTCTTTCTTGCATATATATTTATCAATTATCATATATACATTGCCTATCTACATATCAAGTCTCTCTCCTCAGTCTTCAGTAACTTAAACAAGGTGGTAAATGGATCCCAACCATGTCCTATTTCATAATAATCATTCCAAGTTTATACCACTGTAAATAATCTATCAATTGGCACACACAGGCTCATTCAATGCTCAAAATATCTTAAGTAGGTCCATCCCATCCTCAATTCACCTCCCCAGTCCTGACAACCTAACATCAAACTTCCATTCACCACAGCGTCCTGATAGCCACACCCCCAGGCTTCGTTTCTCACTGATCTCTCCCTGCACTGCCGGCTCCAGATCAGAGCGCTCCCCAGCCACGCCCCCTTTGCCCTCAACCCCCGTTTTAAAACTCTAAGCTAGTGCGCGCTCTTTTTGGCACCGCTCATGACACGTGCAGCGGGCTGAGAAGCGCTGCACGCTGACCAGATCTCCCTGTCATCCGGATCCCTTCAGGTATTCTCCACTCTTCCTAACTCCATCACTCATCTCCTTTATCGTCCCTATTTATTCATACACATAGGTTTTATATTAAAAACCAACCAACCATCATTTCACAGGCAACAGTTACCATCATCTCTAACAGTCCTTACCACCTATAGAACACACCATATTTGCATAAGCCACCTCTATCTATATAAACATAATCAGTTACTACCATCCAGGATTATAAATACTTGCTGTAATCATCATCTATCAAACCAGTTTTAGCTATATATCAATGTGTATGCGTGTGTGTATGTGTACATATAAGTGTGTGTGCGTGTGTGTATATATATGCATGTATATGTGTGTGTATATGTATGCATGTATGTATGTGTATGTGTGCGTGGGTATGGGTATGTATGTATATATATGTATGTATGTGTGTATATATATATATATATATATATATATATATATATGCATATGTATGTGTGTGTGTGTATGCAGTCGCCAGTCATTCATTCCACCACTGCATCCTTCCACACCAGTTCTTAACCTAATTCCCTATCCATTCCAACCACAGCCAGGATCACCACAATATCTACAGGAGACATCTCTACAAAGTGCACGATATTAAGGATACAGGTACCTTTTAAGTCCTACCATTTATCATTCATTCTTCACTAAAATGAAATGGTAACCTATGGCTAGGTCCGTTTATTTATTTATTGATGTAATTACACTGTATTATGGTCACATTCAGCCCTTGTAATGAACTGTCTAATACTTTATAATAATTTATAATGTTTAGATACTCACATATATGAAAATGTGTTTTTCTTTTATCAATTGTCATATGATAAGATCGTCTAGTAAGTACTATGAATTTTATTTATATATTTATTACTTTTTTTATATATTTACTTATACATTTTACCATACAATTAACTGTTTTCTAATGTAATCAAAATATTTTAATATTATCAATTTATTCAAAGTTTCGTACCACTACATGTTTTTTAGACTTGATAAAGGGGTCTTTGGTGCCCCGAAACGCGTCGTCTACACAATAAAGACATTGTTGTATTCATACTGTGGTCGCGTCCTTGCGCCTAGTGTCTATCTGCTCATCACACAATCAACAAGTGGTAGACGAGCTGTTCCCTTACACTTTACACTAATCAGAGCAGTGTGACGTGCGGCGCTACGTGACTCCAGCTTAAATAGAGGCTGGGTCACATGCTGCACTTGGCCAATCACAGCCATGCCATTAGTGGGCATGGCTGTGATGGCTTCTTAGGGCAAGAAGTAAAATGCTAGCTGATTGGCTGCTGTGCAGCCCTTCAGAAAGCGGGAAGTAATCACCGAACAACGGACCCGAACCCAAACTTTTTTGAAAATGTTCGGGTCCGGGTCCATGTCCCGAACAACCCAAACTTCGTTACGAACCCGAACTATACAGTTCGGATTCGCACATCCCTAATTATTTCCAAATTCTTTCTCAGTCATAGCATTGATTCCACTCATATGAACTCTCAGAGTATTTGGTGTAAGACCCTTTTGAAACCCGTCCTGTAAGAACTGGAAAATAGATGCTACCGTAATTTCTTTACAATTGGATTCAGACATCCAGGATGCCAATTGTTTCCATATTTTTTCTCATACTTAGTATTAGTAAAACTTTTACGTGAAGAGAGTAAAGTATTGATCACTGTTTCTGAGAGACCTATCTCTTCTAACTTTGATTTCTCAGTCTCCAGGCTGTAAGATGAAGACTGTTCAGGTTTTGATTATATAGACCGTGTTGTAATAACAGATTGGGTTGAAGTGGAAGTTTCCAAAAACTCTCTTTCCGACAACTGGAGTTGAAGAGTAAATCAAGGTCTTCTGGGCCAGAAGGGAGCTATCAATATAGCCTGAGGCTTCTCCACTACAATCTTCTGAAGTTCTTTCAGGATGAGAGGAACCAGGGGGAATATGTAAACATACAGGTCTTGCCAGCTGATTAAAAATGCATCCACAATCGTGGGGTTGTCAAATTGTGGTAGTTTCCTGTTCGCTGGGATGCCATTAGATTCCACCTTGGTGTACCCCACTTGGCTACAATCTGCTGGATATAACGTGGATTCAGTTCCCACTCTGATGGTTTGACTTTCTTCCGGCTCAGAAGATCGGCTTGAATATTGGAATAGCCTCTGGTATGCACTGCTCTAAAATTTTGAAGGTATAATTCTGCCCAAGCAAAGATCTCTTTGCATAACTTTAGCAGGGTTAGACTCCTTGTCCCTCCCCTTGTTTGTTTGGGTAAAAGAGTGCAGCAAGATTGTCTGACTGAACCAGCACTAACTTGCCCTTGAGATCTGCCTGGAAATGATGTAAGGCCAACTTGATCGCCTTCAATTCCCTGAAGTTTGATGATTGTTGTTTTTCTTGGTTGGACCACCAACCCCGAATCCATTTGTTCTGGTGATGTGCTCCCCATACTAGAGCAGGAGCATCTGTGTTAATTACTACAGGCAATGAAAACTGGAATACTTTCCCCTTGGATACATTTGTTTTCTTTACCACCATTTTAGATTTAAAATCGTGGATGGTTTCAATCTGACCTGAGCTCCAAGATTGTGATTGTATATCCAGACCCGCAACATATCCTGTTGGAGATCTCTGATATGAAACCTTGCCCAGGGAACGTCATCTATCACAGCTGTCAGGTGTCCAAGAGTCTTTATTACCCTGTGAACTGAAGGTCTTGGGGAAGATATTAAGGCTCTCACTTCTCTTTTCAAGGATATAATCTTCGGAACGGGTAGATACAGAGTCATGGTACACGTGTCTACCTGAAACCATAGGGAACAGTTTTTGATGTGGTAGGCTAGGTGTCTAGATTTCTCCCAATTGATTAGGAATTAGTGATGTCGCGAACATAAAATTTTCAGTTCACGAACAGCTAACGCAACTTCTGCAAATTTTCGCGAACGAGGCGACCCGGGCGAACCGCCATAGACTTCAATTGGCAGGCGAATTTTAAAACCCACAGGGACTCTTTCTGGCCACAATAGTGATGGAGAAAGTTGTTTCAAGGGGTCTAACACCTGGACTGTGGCATGCCGGAGGGGGATCTATGGCAA